>JAODUK010035631.1:0-12135 GCA_027564635.1 Typhlichthys eigenmanni | reverse complement strand
AGAACACCACGGGCCAACACACGACGTAGTGGAACATTGGAAACACAAAATAAGACATCGTAACCCTACGTACGAGACCACCGCGGGCCAACACACGACGTTGTGGAACATTGGAAACACAAAATAAGACATCGTAACCCTACGTACGAGAACACCACGGGCCAACACACGACGTAGTGGAACATTGGAAACACAAAATAAGACATCGTAACCCTACGTACGAGAACACTACAATTTGAATGTTTCAATGCAAATTAAGACATATACATGAATCAGCTTTGTTGGCCATGTATACACATACAAGGAATTTCTTTCTGATAAATTATAGACACAGACAGACAGACAGACAGACAAACGAGGCTGTGTATGCCATAATTCTCAGATATACTCTCATATACTGTCATATGCACTATCAAACCTCTTTCACATACTATCAAACTATCTCTGTCTAGAGGGTTTGATAGTGCACAAGAGAGCATAGGTGAGAATTATGGCCTACACAGTATCTCTCACACACACACCATTTACCTGTCCTGCAGTTGTGGAACTTTAAGGCGTTCTCCAGGCGGAAGGACTTATCGCAGGTGTTACATTTGTACTTGTACTCCATGTCAAGCTGTGGTGCAACCATGAAATCAGAACAATTAACTGCCCACACACTGCAGCGTATGTCTTTGTGTCTGCTAGGAGGCGTTCAAACCTACAATGGGAGCACCCACCGCGTTCCTGCTGTGCTTGTAGGAGATGTGCTGTTTCAGGCTCTCCTTGCGGCTGAAGAGCTTCTCACATTCGTCACATTTGAAGAGCTTGTCGCCTGCGGTGGAACGGCAGACACAGGACTTCATTCAACTGAAATCTTTGACACTTCACAGAGGTATAATAATAATAATAATATGACGGTGATTAGGGCTGCATACGGTCATTTTCATATGAAATGTAATTTACATAGGTGGTGGTTATCTGTTAAATTATTCTAACGATAGGGCTGGGCGATATGGACCAATAATAATATCCCAATATATTTAGGTTGAAGACCGATACACGATATATCGGTATTTTCTGTAAAGTGGGCTAAATCCTTCAGGCATAGAGAATAAACAGGAAACCCGACGGAAATGTGACATTATTTATTTTTAGCAACATTAATTGATATATGTGAGCTTTCTCTGGTGTCTCCGCACCTTTGACACTCGCATTAAGTGCAGGCATGGAGGGAGAGATGAACAAACTGAAAAAGTAATTAAACTCATAATATAATCTCCATCGGTGTGTGAATGGGTGTGTGAAAGGGTGAATGTGAATGTGATGGCGTCTTTCTCTCAGACAAATACAAAATAATAATATAAGAATGAAATGCTAAAATTGGTTGCTAAAATATACCTGGGCAGCCCGCCCAAGTAAAGTCTATGAGTGGGAAAGTCTGAAATGAGTGAATAAAGCTCTGCACTGGTGTAATGCTGGAATTACATATGGAGTCTTGTGAGTGACAATGCTAGCAGCCAATCAAAATCTACTACCCCACTTCCTGATAGTGCGGACATGCTTACAGGGGTCTGTGTTTCAGGTGGTCAGCAGCACCAGTCCCTTGTCACCTGCTGATGAACGGAACAGGCTGAGACAAGGTACGTCCAGAGCCATGAAGAAGAGAGAGTCGCGCCAAATGGAAGTTCAAAATGATCAGTGGTCACATGGTTCATGTAGACGCAAAACAGTTCCAGGATGTGCTTGCCTGGGCAATTTGAACCGATAAGTACAGATACATAAATGAACATTTTAGTAATTTGTAGTCAAAACAAATGCATCGATTTACATGTATACAGTAATATATCTTATAAGGTGCTTCTAGTATTCGCAGCTAACTTCCGAAAATTGTTACGTTCCACAATACACAGTTATTGTGAGAGAAAAAAAAAGTGAGTTGGCACAACTCTCTTCTACATGGCTCTGGTGAGGTCCTAACAGACAACTGGTTACCATGGGAGCGGATGTGCCTGTTGAGGTTGCTGCTGTTCTGGAACACCTTGCTGCAGAGGCTGCAGCGGTAGACTCTCTTGTGCTCCCGTGGCCGCGGCCTCTTCAGGACGGCCACACCGTCCGCCCCGATCAGCAGACTGCCGCCCTCCGATTCCACCTCTTCTCCAGCAGGGGGCGAGCTCTCCGCCGCGGGCTTCACATCTGCCACACACAATCAATGAGCAGCGTGGCTACCCTGGCTCCCGCACAGCACAGATTTAAAGATCAAGCAAAAGGTGATGTAAAAACTTGAACCAGCACTATGTTTTGTCAGTCCTGTTACCTCGTTTACAGCTACAAAACACACAGTTTAGGGTGCAGTTACACGTTAAAGTGCTCAAATGAACGTTAACGTGCTCAAGGAGGACACTGTCGGGGGTTCGAACCAGGGAACTTCTCGATCACCTGTCGCCCCGCTCTACCCACCGCGCCGCTAACGAAGCTTTTCGGCGTTTAAGTGTCCTTTAACTGTATTCCGTGTCGTCATTTGCTCTGTCCGTCACCTTTGCTCCTGGATGGAGGCGCCGCTCGCCGTCCCTTGGCCCTCTTTCCCCTCCCCCTCTTGGGGGAAGGCGGGGCGGCGGGGGTGACATGCTCGCCGTCAAGGGTTACCAGGCCATCCTCCTGGGGCAACAGTTGCTCCAACGGCGCGGGCGGCGCATCTTTTACATCCTGGAGGTGATCAGGTAAGGGCCCTGTGTGACGAGACAGCAGGGGCGCGTTGGATTAGTGTTCAGGGGAAAGGCAGCGTCGTCACGGATGGGAGGAGTTTGCTCTCCACTTCAAAATGGGCACAGAATAAAGACAGTTGGCGTCCTATCAGCTATCAAGGATCTTGAAATGGTTGTGTGTTTACCCAGTAGTAAACTGTGTAGTAACAGTAATAACCAACAAAGACAGGCTTTTACAATTGTTCACATTAACTGATAAATACTAAAATGTTCAATTATCTGTTACTGTTGTAAGGGTATGTACTGTCACAGATGTACTGTCAACAGATTGGAAGAGGCATGTTGGTCATCTCGGGAACAAGGTGTGTGTACAGAGAAACCTGGTAGCTTTCGCAAATTGAAATATCTTTGTTAACCAAAGCTTTTAGCAAAACAACAGATCATTAACATATTCAAATGTATTAGAGAACCCACCATTAATATTTTCTTCAGTGAGTTCATCTTTACTTGAAATCTCGGGTCCTGTAGACGATAATATATGTGAACAACAACACATCTTTGCAAAGCATCTCTTTAAACAAATATTACGCTGTGCTGTAGATAGAACATAAATAAAGCCCCAGACATGTTGGACTATTGAATGTAAATGATATCCAGCGACTTGCAGCAACGACAGGTGACGGAAGGTGGCTGTCATATAACTAGAACTATTAATATGGGAAGAACACAAGAGAGATACCTAGGTAACCAAGGGCGATACCTAGGTAACCAATGCCTGGAATGTAAAGTAGCAACCAACTTTCAGCTGTATGTGTCTGGGGCTTAAGGTAAGGTTGGGCAAACCGATGTTGTGCCAGTGTACAATTACAGTGGCCCTCATTTATCAATTCAACGTTGAAACCAGCGCAGATCCGAGCGCAGAATTCATCTTCTGATAGCGTTCACGTGTGATTTATGAAACCGCTCGTATCTCGCCAAACATTTAAACATAATTTAAATACCACGCCCTTAAATATGCTGGAGTTTACGACATGGAGAGTTGTAATACGTACAAGAAGAGACAACTCTGACCAGTTCGGAGAAGAGGTGCGAAACAGCTATGCACCTCCTTTGTCCTGGCCGGTTAAAGCCTTAATAATATAGGCATACTAGGCCTATATAGCCAATTTATCATAGTTATGAAGCCTAGAAGGTTGGGAAGTTTATTTATTTGTCCGTTTTTATGACGTTTCAGATAAATCAGATTTTATGGTGTTCAGCCTTTAAAAAAAATGAACCTGAATGTACATGTCAAAGAGCGCAGATGCCGAAACATCACTTACCAGATGGAGGTGGTTGCACTGGGGACTTAAGCATGGGCTTCTCCATCTTTTTGGCATAAAAAGCCCCGTACCAGACCCTCAGCTCTGTCCCTGGTAGCACATCCTGCAACATGATTCATTACATTAGCTCACTGTTAGCCAGATGCTTGTATTCAAAGAAAGTATTTTTCAAGGAGTAGGTGGAAGATAGACATCGCCTTCAAGGATGCTTAACAAACTAAAGACGTTCTGGCTGGGAGACAAACACTGAGACCACTAGACTAACCTGTCTTGCAGTAATTTCACTTCCATACCTTGCTAATCAGATACCAATAGCCACTAAAGAACCGACATTATTCCTGAAAAAGGTTTGTCTCACTATAATTCAGCATAAATAGTAGTCACTGAAACATTGGAATACAGCACAAAGGCAAGCAGTAATCTTGCAGTGAAGATAAATGTGAATTTCATGACCAAATCATTCGTAAGAGGTTAGAGAAAACTCACAGAAAACAGCTAATTTGAATTCTAAACCAAATAACAAAACAAAAGTGCACTGAATATAAGGCCAGGGGTTAAGATAAACTGGTCGTTCTATCCACTGCCACCCACTGTACCTGGGTGGTATTGAAGAACACCTCGTCGTCCTGCTGGTACGCTGTCAGGTTCTGGTGCGTGTGGTCAGTGGCAGGCCGCACCAGCATCATCCAGTTACAGTCCTCCTCGCTGGAGGTGTCCAAGCACACCACCACTCGGTCCTTCTGGAAGATCTGGAAGCCACCAAGACGACAGCCGTCACCCGTGTATTTGATGTAGTAAGTGTGTAATTGTTATTACAAATATAACTGTAATGTCCTTTAACCTTGGAGCTAAATTACATATAAATAATTATTTGTAATTAATTTCTTAATAAAGGCCATGCCATTGTTATGACTCATTTAGCTGTAACAATGTCATTCAACCATAAAGTGATGACCTGACCAAGGTTAAGAATAAAGATATAGAATAAAAAGATCCAATCAAATCACAAACAACAAACAGTCAACGCTTCCCCCTAATCTGTTGAAACCCCACCTTCAAAGAGAACATCCCTTCTACTTCTAGGTGGGGAACCCGCTTGGCCTCGAAGGGCCCAAACCGTGTTCTCTTGACCAGCCGTCTCTGGACAAACACGCCCTCTACGCCATCATCCAGAGCCTGGATCTCCAGGCTGTTTGGCAGGGAGGACCTGATCCAGATACAACACAGCCTTAAAAACCCACCTTTTTAACAGAACTGTGGTTGATTCTATACCCTCCCATTGGTGCTTCGTTTATTATTATTATATATTTTTTACAATTTACTGTAACACTTTATTTAAAATAAAGTGTGTTACAAATAAAACATTTGTTTTTATTATTATTATTATCATCATCACATTATTATTATTTATTGGTCTACTATAGTAATCTAGCCTTGTGATACCATCTTGATCTCACAAGCTCTTGTTTGACTTTGCTGCGAGTATCAGTAAATGGACCGGCTTGAAATCGTTAGCCTCGCAAGACAATCCTGATCTCGCGAGCTTCAGTTTGACTTGGTCATGAGAATCAGTCTGGAGAGCTTGAAAATCGAGGTGATTCAGGCCGGTAGTAGTGTATTGCCAATCAGCATCGTAGTATAGCTACAGGTGTGGTTTAGGTGTGACGTAGGTGACTTGAAAACATCTCGAGATGATACAATATAGCATCGGTTATATTAGAATGTATTAGAAGAGCAAAGGTTTTCACTCTTCTCCCGACTTTTCTACTGCAAGAGTGGATAACAATAGAATCGCTGGTTCACAGGTTCGTCCACATGCAAAGTATTTTCTTGAAAGTGCCTGCCCTCTTGAAACAGTTCAAATATACGGCTCCCCAGATGGATGGACAGAGATACAGATATCTGGTCAGGTTATGAAATAGTTGCGCTTTTGTCCAAACCAGCAGCGCATCTTAATCACGGCGGGTCTGGTTGACCCCACAGCTGGCTGCAGCTGGCTATAGTTTTCTTAGTGAGGCAGGATGGAATGGAGTAGGTTTTAATATGACTTTTCCATCGTAAGGCGATGGTCAATTGCCTGCGCAGTTTTTGATTCACGCATTTGTTACCGCAGCCTCACCCTGCCGGTGAGTATTGATCACTGCTGGATGCATTTATTTACATTGTTATTACGAACTGCACAGTGCACACATGCTGTCACTATAGCCTACTATCAATCGAAACTGCACGAATAATGTTCAATGTGCTAAAGTCACAGGAGGCTATCGTTCAGGTAGGCTACCGGCATAATATTGTAGTCCTTATAATTGGCCGGTGTAATTACAAAGCTGGCGGTGGTCACAAAAAAACAAGTCTGTAGGCCTATATGTGGTAATATATCATACTACTAGGCTTGTAGCCTACTTGCACAAATAGCCTACTACTTCGTAGTTTAAATAGGCCTATTAGATACATTGTTATTGCCCACCTAGTTTCATGCACGCCCACCCACCCGCAAATTTCTGTTGGGATCACCGGGCCCCCCCAAGCATCCTGGGCCCTAGTGCGGCTGCAACGGCAATAGCTACGCCACTGGTCCAAACAGTCAGTGGTTGTCTGACCAATCTGATTGGTCATCTAGATGCAACATTAACCGACAGTGATAGACAATAACCATCAGTTCATCCAATTTTTGCGTTTTTAAGTGCTTGCCCTTTTTTAAATGTTTTTAATGGATTTTTGTTTTTGTTTTTAATGGCTTCCCAGATGACTCCTTCTGTAAACCATCTGGCATGTCAGGTTTGCAGTTAAGCCTGTCCGCATGCTAAACAGTGAGCTGGGGCAGAATATAGAGGGGGAGAGGTGTGTTTTATGTTTGGTATGACAAGTGACACAATTGAGGAGTGTACCTTTAATGTCAGCCCTGAGCATTGATTTGTTCTGGTACTGTGAGCAATGATCCAGATTTGGTTGTGTTCTGGTACTAACCGGGCCCTGCTGAGCACGAAGGAGTCCTGTACAGTCACCAGTGGGCCCAGCTCAGGACATTCAGAATCATGGTACTGGCCACAGTCTTCACACCCTACATACAAGAACACATTAAGAGAACTCTCTCTCTCACACAAACAAACACACACACACACATACACACACACACTCGCGTATAGGTTGACTGAATACTCACAGATGAACTCATCTGCTGTTTGTTCTGCCATTACGCCAACCTACATACAGAGAAATATATGTCACCAATGACAAAGACGTATTAGTAGTTGGTGGGCCATTATATATAATTAAAGTTCATTATTACGGTATTTGTGACATGTAGGTTTATGCAAGCATAAACATGTTTATTACGTCACACCACCTCAAAAATGATTGGGCAATATCATACGGAAACGTGAATTGTATAACACAGGCCAGTGTTTTATAGAGTACAGCCAGATAATGCATTAAAGTATGCAATCCATACAAGCATGGGCTCCAGGATTTCACTGGATTCCAAACTCTAGCCGGGTTTTAACTCCGATCTCGGAAGCCTCGTCCTCTCCTGTCTGTAACAAAGAACAATCGGCATGGCGGATGGAACGGAGACGCAAACCCCAACCGGAGCCAGTGCATTTCAATGTCAAATACGTTGCAGAAAACGCTCCGCAGGGATCTATCGGAGTGGCCCGTTCGCATTAGCTGCACATTTTATACAAACTTGCGTCATCTTTATATTACAAAGCGGTACAAAAGTGTAAAAATCATGTTACCTCTTTTACAAAAGCCTACTCATTTATCGAATCCTGACTCCGGGTTCCAATCCGCTCCAGAAACGGCGCAAGACCGGAAACAAGTCGCGTAAAATGCATTGTGGGTAATGTAGGCCGTTAGATACAGGTTTGGCAGCCATTTACTGTAAGCATGTACTACTTAGAGTCTACTAACTTTGCAATATTGCGGAAGTAGGTAAATTATACAATTAGTTGAGTGCAGCACACAATTCAATCATACATGTATAGAAAGAAAATGAAACACCCTATTGACAGTTATTGAGTCAATATTTATTGCTGGAAATGTAATAACCTGATATGTTAATGTTACATATCCCTGCATGGAAATGACATTCTGCTTCAGACGGCAGTTTGTTTACACAAAGCAGATGCTCACTGGCAGTGGCACACATTGCCAGTGCTTGGAGAGTGCAGTTTATTAGATGGCGTGCTCAGTTCACTGCCATTAGTTCTTACAAGCTCCAAACGTCGATTGAAATGCAATGAGAATTATTTTGAAGTACTTTAACAAACTGTAGCCGTGCCAAATACACTTGCGTGTTAGGTGATGGGTGCATAATTATGCTCGCTTTGTAAATAGCATGTGCCCTGTATGGTGTTAAGAGTATTAATTTACAGCATGCATGATGGTTAAAACTGCTCAGATAGCCCAATATAATCAGTTTGTGGATGTGCTACTTATTGATTACAGGGCTGACCCTCAGCTTATAGTCAAGATTTCTCACTTTCCTTCAACATAAGAGAACAAGTGTAATAGTAAGCAAAATAACTCATGCTTTAGTGGTCCTGGTCACTTCAGTGGGAGGAAAAGAAAAAAATAAAATCCAGAAACACCTGATAAACGTTCAGACAACACCCGAAAGCAGGTGGGCGAAGGCAAACATCTCAGTATAACAGGAATTGTTGACATTGCAGCACATATCGGTGAATAGCAGAACCCATAACAGTAGTTATAACATGAAGGAACCAACCTTTCCAGACATATTTGCAACAAGGCATTTAGAGAGAGAAAAAATACAATCATTAGCTGGGTAAAAACAATAAGTCATGTCAAACCATCCAATTTTGCTGAAAGTTCTCATACCTTTAGCTCATGTATTCAAAAGTACATCAAAACTCTTAAAAATATATTCAAATGACACTTTCATTCAGTGTAAATGTATAAATTGAAAAGCACAGAACAAGTTTCATTAAGCATCGCTGGGACGTATAACATGTATGCCACCAGTATAAACGTTTCATTCACTGACAAGTCCAAACGCAACAAAAGTAGGAAGAACAAGGATTTGTTGCATATCATATGAAGACCCGGCCTTAAAAAGTATACATCCAATATCAACATGTTGAAATGTTCACGTTTGCCACAGTGTCACAGCATTGTTTTGTTACGCCGTTTCTGATTGTTATTTTTTGTTAAGTTATTAGGATAGCAACTTCCTAGATATTTTTTTTTTTTATGTAGTAATTAACTTAGTAATTCATTTCTAATAACATTCGTTATCATACATTTTTTGCAATGACATGGTCCATCTTGGCAAGCTATTTTACACAATTAAAATCACAGAGCGAATATAGCAAATTTCTCCAAAGATATGTTAGTGTTAGACCAATTCAATATAAATTTCCCTTTGTGATATATTTCAACACAAATCCAAACTTAAATAAACATAAATTGTAGAAGGTAAAAGGGTAGTTATAGTCATTGCACTGCAAATCAAGCTCAGTTTTAACTGAGGCAAGTTATGTGTAATGTGCAAATCATACCTACACCACTACTTATCTTTGGTCCTGTCAGGCCACCGTAGGCTGCCCGCAAAAACTGATTGCTCTAAAGTAGAGTGACAGCGCATAACTGGTCTTTTGTGGTTCACAAAGCCACAGAAACACCTTGTTCCTGAAAATGCATAAAATAATAGTTGGGCCAAAAAAATAAAAATAAAGATACTCGCGCATTGCAGAATTTCCTCTGAAATGGCCCAACCAGAGAATTCATCTTAAAATGGCATCATCCGAACATGCACTCGCTTCGCACCATGTCTGTGGGACATGATCTTTCCCCAAATGCAGGGTGCTTAATCACAAGGTGAATAAGCAAATGAAGGGGAGGGAGTGTTCTAACAGCACAGCGGTGCTGTTTGCCAGTTTCAGGGCCAATTTCAACAGCAGGAGATGATGCTTGTGGGAGGGGGTCATGCTTGTGGCTCCCCCAGGGAGGTAGAGCCGTTGGCTTTGCTCTTATGCTTTGGAAGCAGCTTGCGGTTGAGCATGCGACTGAGCGTGGCTGTGCGGCTGGCCCGGTCCCCCGTGGCCGGCTGCTCCAGGTAGACCAGGTCGTTGTGAGACTGGCTCATCCCCGGCTCCTTGCGCTGGTGCCGCCGGCGGAAGAACATCCTGGCGCCCTTCTGGAGGAAGCTGCCTGCAGACCCAAGACACGTGAAGTCTTCAGTGAACCATTACATTAGCACATAACACTAGCACATAGCGTTAGCCCATATCACTATCCCATAGCACTAGCACATAGCGTTAGCGTATAGTACTAGCACATAGCATTAGCACATAGCACTAGCGCATAGCACTAGCGCATAGCACTAGCACATAGCACTAGCCACCTAAAGCATTAGCCCATAGAATTAGCCGCCCATTATATTAGCACATAGCATTAGCCCATTATATTAGCACATTGCATTAGCCCAATATATTAGCCCGCCCCATTACATTAGCCCATTAGCCCAATAGCCTCGCGATACCATCCATTTCATTTCGCGGCAAGACTTAGTCTGGAACCCCTCAATTTCAGGATGGTCTCACAAGGGCACAATTATCTAGCACAATATCCACACGTGTCTAGTCTGACTTTGTCCAGAATACCAGTCACATCAAGCACACAATGGGTTTCATTAGCACGGGTTGTCTCTAATGCATCTAAAGTTAGAAGCAACTTAGACATAGAGCAGGTGGAGGACTAGGACATAAGAGGTTGTGTTAGTAGTTTTAGATCGACTTTCCATACAATCAAAAGCATAAAGCCCAAGAGAGACAGCAAAGCGGGTAACCTTAGAGGATTCAATTCATCAGAAGCCCCATGACATACATAATGCATGACTATGCATTTAAATATGTTTATTTTGGCTTTTTGAAACACACCGACTGTAATGGTACATTTTTCATATACCTTAACACAAGTTTATTATTATAATTTATTAAGGCTAAATTATAAAAAAACAATTGAAATAAATTAATAGAAAACTATTAATATACAGTATATAGCCAGCAAGACTGAGTATAAATAATAATATAAATTAAAACCTTGAAAACTAGCCATTATTTGGCCATGGAAAAACACTGATTATGTTAACACAGATGGAGATGCATAGACGGGCATTAGCAAACTTATTCCTCATAAATAGGAAGACACTACAGACTGACTACCATACTAATCTAAATTAAAGGGCTGAACAATATGGAATTATTTGGCGTACAAAACCGTTGCAAGTAATCTAGTTTTTACTACGTCACGGGTACCTTATGAAATAACTTACTCATCTGGACATAATGTCTGCTTAGCACTGTTTTCCTCTAAGACGGCAGGCGAGAAAGTTCAAAAAGGGAAGGTTGAGACAATAGGAGGGGAACAGAAACAGAATAACAATGAAAACGAGCTGCATTATGCTGTTGAGGCAGCTTGTCATAACCATAACCACATTTAAAGTATAGTCAGTCGAATCTCTTCAATGTCATAGGGTGCTCCCGCAGACGCTCCGCCCCACACATTGGAAATGCATTGAGAAGGCTAGGATATAGTGTTACGTGGTGCAGTCTACTACTTTGTTTGTGTTCCTATTTACGCAGCCAGGACAGTATAGAAACACAGGATCATTTTTCAGCACAGAGAATGTGCAGCTAGCAGACTGAGGAGATATTCAGTGCATTTGACAAAAAGTGTATTAGCTTACAATCACTGACTATACCTTTAAGAATATAATGAATATAAGATTGTATTATTATTATTATTATTATTAAAGGACAACTGTCCCACTACCATGAAATGACCAGAACACACACATAAATATTTATAATTGTCCTTAAGTAGGTGTTTTTAATGTTTTCAGAGCTTCAGAGGGAGCTTGTTCTGATTTGAGCTGGAAGATAGCAATCGTTCTCGAGAATGACTGACAGCTGTCCTTCAAGGCTTCATGTGCTCCATGTACTTTCCCTCACCTCTCTTCTTGTGGGTGGTGAAAGAAAGAAAGAAAGAAAGAAAGAAAGAAAGAAAGAAAGAAAGAAAGAAAGAAAGACTTTCCCTCACCTCTCTTCTTGTGGGTGGTGAAAGAAAGAAAGAAAGAAAGAAAGAAAGAAAGAAAGAAAGAAAGA
>JAODUK010035621.1:0-18096 GCA_027564635.1 Typhlichthys eigenmanni | reverse complement strand
GGCCAAATAACATTCTTAGGGCATCAACATGTGGACAGATGCTAACGATTGTAGGAGCTAAGGCCAAATAACATTCTTAGGGCATCAACATGTGGACAGATGCTAACGATTGTAGGAGCTAAGGCCAAATAACATTCTCAGGGCGCCAATATGTGGTAGACGCTAACGATTGTAGGGGCTAGTGCAAGGCCAAATAACATTCTGAGGGTCTCATGCCCAGCTGGGAGGAGGCCTCGGGGAAGACCCAGGACTACGTAGAGAGATTACATCTCTACACTGGCCTGGGAACGCCTCGGGTCAGAGCTGGATAATGTGGCTCGGGAAAGAGAAGTTTTGGGTCCCCTGCTGGAGCTGCTGCCCCTGCGACCCGACTATGGATAAGTGGATGAAGATGGATGGATGGATGGGGTCTCATGTACTAATGTGGTAGTATCTGTTTTAGGCCACATTCACATTTGTACAGATACATATTATACACGGATAAAACAATATTGAACTATTATGTATTTAACATGCTGCCAAACTACCACTTTTAGCACCATAATTAATAATATCTGCATCCATACAGAACCGTTTACGCAGACAATACGTTTCTGAACTGCACATACCTACAGTAGGTTGCTAAAAAATGTACCATGCACAGCCCCTTTCTGCTTTCGTTGTTAACAGAAAGGATGCCTCTGTTCCATGGATGTATTAGCACTGCCTTTGTTAACCCTTGTTTTTCTAGGGTCAAAATTACCCTTTTGAAGATTTTGAGTTGTCTGAAATAGCATTTAGGTTTTTTAGTTCTGCATGAAACTTGATATCCTCAATATTGTGTTCATTAAGTTTCAATGGCCTTTTCAATGGCCTTTAAAAAAAATTTACATTCGTAATATTAGGGTCACAATGACCCGGTGATGGAGAAAAGTGAAATGCTTCTGTTAAATGCAGATATAGAGGGGAAACTGTCTCATTACACCTCAAAACACACACTAACCTACAAGTACATCTGCGCACACACACATACGCATGCGCTCGCACACACACACACGCACGCACTGTACATACAGTACAAACTATGCCTGGTCATGGTATATGGTTGTTTCATATAAAGTGAAGAATTGTCACGTTAGAGACATGTCACCCACGGATACCCTTTGTAATGTCTAATATCACACACAGTGAAAGTTAAATCACTGAAGCTGGTATACTGCCCAGTATGCTCTTGACCAGCTCTTTGGGCTTGAGAGTGATGTAGAGGATGGTGACTCTAATACAGACACAGTGTGTCTGAAATGGAAGGTCATTTTGAACAGGATCCTGAACATGATGATTCCTCCTGTGATGAAGAAATGGCTGAGAAGATGGACTGGATTTGTAAATGGACTGCATGCCTTTCTAACCTACCGTCTGCTAAAAGTGCTGAACACGTTTCCCTCACATTCACCCAATTACAGACATTCATAACCGATGGTGGTGTCGGCCATTCAAAGTGGCATCCTACCACCAGGAGCGGTTATGGTTAGGTGTCTAGCTCAGAACATCGACAATTGGCCAGGAGGCAACATCATTTGAAACACTGACTCGACGACCACCCGTCATGTCACCCCGCTCCACCCACTGTGCCACTGCCACCTTCTCTACCCCCTGTTCCACTGACACCCTTAAACCCAAATTAGTCAAGGTAGAATAAATACACCGCATCTCCTTGCTTATGATTTGTGTGTAACCTTTTGTAACTATATGATCAGAATATCACAACAGATAAGTAGAACATTGTCTTGAAAAGCTATGAACATTATAAAGTAGCCTATTGGTTAATGTTGCCTATCATAGCAAATAAAGATATTGGTATAAGATTTTGGGATTAAAAAACAATTATTTATTAATATATACAGAATAAATATGATCTAAATGTACTATATAATGGTATAAAAAAACTGGTAAATGTTATAATTATTATGAGTAATTAGTAATGGATGTCAAACATATTTTTGGTGGCAAACATATCAATAAAGCTTTTTCGTGTGATTTAATAGCCCAGGTCAATTTGACCCGCTAACATAAAGAGTGTAACCAAAATGTATAACACAAGGGTTACGTTTTGAATAGGCCTATATAGTAACTTTTTTTAAAGAAAATTACCGGATATGGCCATTTTCATTCAAACTATATTTGCAAATATGCCGCATTCAATTTTATCCACATGGGAGAGCGGGTTTGATCAACTCGGAAAGGCCAATACGGAGATATAAAGATGCGGTGTTGAACGAATATGTGCTAATATGGACAGGCCCTGTGTCTTCTTCCACCTCTCTACGAGTAGCCAGCTAGAGATACATCATAGACAAATATTACGTGATTGTTACTTAACTTTTTGTTGTTTTGTTTTAACTTACAGTTAGAGGGCAGTGCTAAGCGATAAACATAAAATGTGAAGGCACAGTGTGTGCTTTTACACTATGCTCACTAACATACAGTATGTACATAAGGCCTTTATTGTACATACAGTATATCAAATGTATCCCCTATCTAGTATGGCAATGTGTTAGCTTCCATCACCAGTTTACACGTTTGCCTACACGTTTGCCACGGAGCATATGTCAGCATTCATGCTATGGTTGTTGACTTTTGAAAAGCTAGTTTGTACTCTATTAAGAAAGACTATGTGTCAAGTACGTAGATATCAATAAACCGTATTAAGCTACATTTATCAGTTCATTACTGCGTTTTTATGTGATTGTTAACACGCAAAACATACAGACTCTAGCCTGAAAAGGAAAGTCAATTGCCTGTGTTTACTCTATGAGTGCTCCGTTTTGGAGAGAGCAAAGCAAATAGCTTTAAAATAGACAGTGAAATTACTTGCAATTGGAGGCCATTTAAAAACATAATAACTTGCTCGTACCGTCAGCAGGAGGGCCAGGGTTGGGGATGCTTTTTGATTAGAAGTGGAGATGAGCTTGCTATAAAACTACTGAGCCCTCCTAAAGAGATGTCTGCTTTGTTTGTATGTCAGTGTGTGTGTGTATGTGCGTGTGTGTGTGTGTGTGTACATGTTAAAAATTAATTTTAGGGGCGAGGCCGCGTTATCAAAGCCAGTCACATGCTGTCAGCGCACGAGGGGGCAGTTTGAAATATCAATATTTGAACCAGCGTTAAGACTACAGCCACAAGCGTACAGCCATTCTGCATGTCACCTCATCAAATATGAAGTCGGACATGAGTGAAAGCATTAATAAATGGTGTATTAAAAGATGCATTGAATGGAGCGATAGAGCTGAGGACGTATCTAATAGCGATTCACAGGTGTCATGAGTTTGTGTATTGTGATTGCTGTGGGACAGAAAGTCAGCTCAGGGGCGTATTCCACGCTGGATGGGGAATCATGTTGTCTAGCAGATAATGGATTTGCAATGTGACAAGTGGACAGATGGAAGCTGTGTGTTTCTGTGTAAATTCACACACACACGCGCACACACACACACACACACACACACCCTGCACCCTACAACGGCTCAGTGCGCGGAAGCAAAGATCCCCAAGGCTTATTATGCATGCTGCTTCTCGCTCACCCAAGCTAAGGGTCTCAGTTCATTTGATTTTTAACTGTTGCCTCACTTGACTCCATCTTCCAGCCCCCCCCCCATGTACAACAGGCCTGTGCAACCCCAGCTCAGAGCGAGCACTGCATCCGCTTTGGAGAACTAGCTCACAGTGAGGTCAGACACTAAATTGGTCTGTCTGCTGCCTAATTTGCTTCCAGTGAAATTTGAATCATATGCTAATTCAAATTAACCACGTTAAGTTCCATTTCCCGAGTAAGCATACTTTGTAAGGAGCAATTAAGAACAGACAATTTGAACATTTTCAGATTAGAAATCTAACATATATCACGTCTTGTTACGTTTACGGCAATATCGTCTCATGTGCGCGCCTCCTGCGCCTCCTGTACGCGCGTGCATGTGTGTGAGAACCGACTTCCAGAGGGATGGAATTTCACACCTGGAGTTTTCAGAAACAATCAATTAATTACACCCTGGGAACACAACATACCCTGCTGAGCTCAGCAAGCCTCTCTCTCTCTTCACTCACACACAATAACAGGCGCACAAAGACAAACACAAACACTTATAGACATCAGATCCTTCGCTTTACTTGCCCCCCAATCCTCTTATTGCTCCGTTAGTTGCATTCATCACCCTTGTACCTGAGGCGGCACAAAAACCACACACGGCAGGGAAGGCGTCTTTGATTTACAGTACAGCGCACACCAATGGCGTCGGGTAAGACAGGATCATTTCGACTCTCGTTCCCAGCCTACAGCTGTGGATTCAATCTACATAATCGCAGCGTATTGTTGTGTGCTTAGGAGGGATTCGTGTACACGAGACTCTCGACGCTTTGAAAGACCAAATTAAGATGTGGAGGGACCCTAGAGGTGACGATTAGACTGGGGATTGGAAAGTGATTTCTAGCAATTAATATATGAATAACCCCCACCACACACACACACACACACACACACACACAAACAGTGGCACCCACATACACAAACGCAATTAACATGAACATGTGTCTCAGGGGAATTGTCTTTCAATTAGCTTTAGCTACTTCTAGGTCTTCCTTTGGGACCATGGTGCAAAAACAAACACAACCATGCATATTTACGAAAGTGGCAAACCACACTTTCAATTAGTGCTGGGACATGGTTTCATTCTGTTGCCGTGCACGCACTGGTGAAGACATGCAACAAAAAATCAATGATCCGCATGGAAAAGCTGAACCATGAATATTGCCTCAAAATGAAATCTATTCACACATAGCATGGTTTAAAGCCCCAGGAAACCCACACAGGTGTTTTCAGTTATTTTGGGTGATCAAACTTCTTTTCTGGTGGAAGGCAGGTGGTCTTACACTTCAGATGCTGTTGCAAATTGCGATCTCACAAACCATGCAAGCCAAACAAACCATTTATAAGCAAGGTGTCGGTTGTCCTGCCTAAAAGGCAGGAGGTGGGAGAGGTGTGTGTACACCCAGCAGTGTTTACATACCCTGCCAGCGGTCCAAGATGTTATCAAGCTGAATCTCAAACACAAAAGACTGAGCATGAGGCTTTCTTACAGCCATATATGTGACCAACTGTATGGTACTGCAGCTGTACTGTTGCAGTTATGCTCGCGAGCAGGGTTCGAATTACTATGACATAATTCTATTTATGAATATTTGGAATAATTACTGATAATAAAATTGATATTAAATAATGCATTTATCACATAGCCTACTTTATCATATATTAAATTCATTATTATCATTATATTTCATTTATATTATCCAATCGATTTTATGCTGCTACTGGTGTCCTCTGTTCAAGTCATCTGACAATGCCTAATAAAATGACATTTGTTTGGGTTGTTATGGGCATATTTATTATTAAGACTTGAGCAACAGCTCTGCTGTGTACATCTAGGACACAGGTTTCTATTCCAGCACAGCGCTTCAACAGCTGACATCAATTATTGCTTGTCTCCTTCCTGGTTGAAAGTGTACTGATTAGTGAAATCAGCTGCTTTGGTGTTCCACTGGAATGAAAACCCCATTCTCCACAAAGATGGCACACAGGTTGAGCACACAGTGTAATTTAAATGTTGTGCGTGTGTGTGCGTGCGTGTGTGTGTGTGCCGGTTATACTTTTATTCATGTATTAATGTTCTTGTAACTTCCTGGTTTAACTGAAGTGATAGCTATAAAGTCTTACCATTACAAACATTAAGAGTATATCAATTGTTTTATGGTGAAAAGTGTGTTTGTGATGTCTGTATTAGCACTGAAATCCCAAGGGTTAAGCAGGGGCTAATCTGGAGCGGCTGTCTTTGACAAACCATGTGTCACTAATCTCGCACAAACTGGAATGAAGATGTACGCCGGAGTGCACACAAACACACATATACTGTATGTACATAGATGCACAAACACTTCACAAGACCTATTCCATCTATCTATATAGCATTTGATTGCATTAATCTCACATATTTGTGAGTTGTCATGAGTTCCATGTGCCAATAATAAGCCTTTTCTAATAATGTTTTACGATGTTTAATGACAAAACAAATCTGACATTTACATGAATAGCCTGGCAACAAAGCTATAATTGTCAATGCGTGACCTTGAAGAGAGCAAGTGGTAAGATAACTATTCTCAATTCCCTGTTTTGCGTTGTATTTCTATGGCAGAAGTGAAAACTATGCATGTTCTTTCTCTTTTCAGCAGATACAGTCATTCAATACAGCTCCACTATGAACCATTGGCCTTTTGCTTGTTTACAGCTATTTATTTCTCCTCAGGAGCAGTCAATTATGGAGGGGTATTTTTATTGTAACCTTTATACAACATTAGATGTTCACACACAAAATTAGAAATTTAGCAAATAGCCTAATAAAATGCTCTATTGCGGAGGGAAATTATTTCAGTTTTCTAATAATGTGCATGTTCAGTTCACAGCCATGTACAGGATTAAAATGTTCCCAAAATGCATTAGCTAATGTAATGTTAATTATAACGCTGTGCCCAGGTAGAGGAAATGCTGTGTTTGCATGTTTGTCTGTGTGTTTAGGATTCTAAGCAGGCATTACCCTGCTCTGAATCCATCCTGCCTCCTTTCTGTTTTAACTTTCTCTAACACCTGGACTAACAAAAGATTAGCTTTGATCACCAGAAATCCCTCAGCAGAGTCTGAACCTATCCACAGTGGAGTGTGGTGCAATGTGTGTGTGTGTGTGTGTGTGTGTGTGTGTGCGTGTGTGTGTGCGTGTGTGTGTGTGTGTGTGTGTGCGTGTGTGTGTGTGTGTGTGCGCACGCGCGTGTGCGTGCGTGCGTTTATGCAGTGATCTTTGAGGCATACGTTCATGGTGGCAAACAACACGAAGGAACGCAGCACATTTTAACACACAACCTTGGGAATACGCAGCGAGCGAGAGAGATATAGAAAGAATGAGCGAAAGAGAGAGAGAGAGAGAGAGAGCAAAAGAATGTTGTCTAGTTTCTCCTGTGTAATCACTGCTTCTGTAAACGCACGTGCACACACGCGCACACACACACACACGCACACGCACACACACACACAAGGCAGCAGCTTGTTATCACAAGCTTTCCCACGCTGCGGTGGTACAAAGCGCCACACTGGGATGGAAGGATGGCGGGAAGAACGGAGGAAGTACAGAGGGATGGAGGGTCAGCCTTCTGAGCTTAGAGTCACTGCAGGGATAAACACATCTCCCCAGAAGGGCTGTGTGTGTGTGTGTGTGTGTGTGTGTGTGTGCACGTGCGTGTGCGTGTGTTACTGGGAGGGATGGGCGGAGTTATAAGATCAGGGTTCACACAGAAATGGAAAGGCCAACACAAACGGGCGGACATGCTGACAATAACCAGAGAGCTGATTCACAACAACAGCAACAACAACAAGCCTGTTGTGCGTCACACAGTCCTCCTTCACACTATGATGCTAAGATGAAGATTATCTATCTCTCTCTGTCTCTCTCTCTCTCTCTCTCTCTCTCTCTCTCTCTCTCTCTCTCTCAGCCAGGAGGTCTTATGTAAGAGACACATTTGCATAACAGGCTGTTTTGCTTGTTTCCCTCTACGGTGGTTCCAGCACAGGCGCAAGAGGCGATGGGTAATGTGTTAACAACTTGTCTCTCGCTAAACTATAACTACGTTGTGTTCGCGCTGCATTGTGAAGCGCACAAGCGACACAACAGCTGTCATTTCCACCGTGCGTGTGTGTGTGCGTGTGTGTGTGTGTGTGTGTGTGTGCGCGCACGCGTGCGCATGTGTGCGCAGATATATACGCCATCACACAGACAGACTTCATTCACTCCGGGGCTGACCTGCCCCTGGTCTGAATTCTATACAATAATAGCTCTCGCACCAGCAGATGACTGCTCGCATCAAGCAGCCTAGCATTATCCTCTTCAGGGATGAGGAATGAAAAGAGGAGAACAGGAGACGGAGAGAGAGAGAGAGAGAGGGAGAGAGCGAGAGAGAGAGGTGGCTTTGGTGTAAATTGAGCCCAACATGCAGTCTGCTATAATCATCCTCTTTAGATCTTCCTCTAATGCCTCTTCAAACATAGGGGTTCACTATATAAACAAGATGCGCATATGCACGTATGCACGCCCACACACAAACACACGTACACTCACGCGAGTACGCGAGCTGTAGTTGGGTGAAGAAGAAAGGGGCCACTTTGGAGCATCAATAAACGCTCCATTGTGAGCTGTCAGATAGCAGCTCATTACATTGCACTTCATTAGGTCAAGTATGCCTGTATCATGTGCAGTGATTAGTAAAGAACCGCCATTCAGCCTACACAGGCTCGTCCTCATCACTCTCCCTGTACACACACACACACACACATGCACGCACACGGACACATGCACACACACACACGCGTACACACACACACACGCACGTACACACACACACGCGCGCACGTACACACACACACAGACAAACAGTAAATAAAAACTCATCTCTTAATTGGGCTTAATTGCCTTGCTGGCGAGGGAAACCACAGTTTGAGATGTCATATTATAGTGGATGCTGCCCAGACTGCATGCTGCTGTTATGGGCTTTCAACAATGGATCTAATCCTTTGAATATGTGTCCAATTATGTCTTTCTTGGCTTTCTTGTTAGCAAAGTTGGTATCCATAGTCCTCCCTAAATAAAAATGCAAGTGTATGTTGTACAGTAGACTTATACTGATAATATGCTATTTGAATATAGCATGAATACAAGACGGTCCACGCTAAAAATCGACTGAATCGACATATAAGCAAGTATGATTGAATCCACCTTGTGGGTAAGACAAAATGTGATTCTGGTTGATGCTTGCCATGACAACATAACAAAGGTGTACATATATAGAGAATGCATACTGTAGATATAAATATGTGTGAATGGTATACAATAAATGATTCACACAAGCAGCTCTCCCTTAATATGTATATACTGTTCGGATACTATACACTGTCATTGTTATAGGCCAGACTTCCAAATTCATACGCAGCTGCAATAATCATTTAATTAGCCTAATTTGGACTGAATATAATATTGTTAGCCTCTGAGTTTTTGTCTGGTAATGTAAATTATTTTAAAATATATATTTGAACAAATATTATGCACTTTTGCAGAAAGGCTAAAAACGTTTGATGTTCAACTGCAAAGCGATGTCAGCTGTATGGTAACAAATGTTGTCGTTATATTCATGTCATAGTTAAGGCTTGTTTGAATCTGACTTTATTGGCCCTGCAGCTGTAAGGACACTGAAATCATTCTAATACTTCAAATGGAAAATGCACATGTGCATCGTTTGCTGATGTGGAATGAAAGAAAATGTGAATAAACGACATAGTTCAAACAATACACACTGAGTAGGATATAGCCTACTTTTAAAACTAAATGACTTAATAAATATGCATGCACATTCAATGTTGACCTTGACCTCTCAATGTCAGGTTTCTACCTGCAAGTCACTACACTACTCTTTATAATAACAATACAAATGTGCAAAAACAATATAATTGACCCGGGCTTGAAAAAATAACCATATCGAGAGCATCACTGGTGCATAAACACTAAGGCCACAGTATCACTCTACTGTATGAATCACATTTGGAGGTTATAGGCTACTTATGTTATCAATGCTACACGTTATTAAATTGCTGCTGACTAAATCCCATATACGGATAACGACGTCGCAATTCACACAATATGCTGGAGTTGGCACTGTGCAGCATCTATGCGCTCCTATAGTACACCCCCCCCCCCCCACACACACACACACACACACACGCACACACGCACACACGCACATAAAGTCACACCAGCCAAAACTGTAAGGAAATCTTTCTCAAAGGTAAAGTGCCTCGTCGTTTTAGTGATTGATTTGCTGTCCACTGAGCTCTGCCTCTGACCAACATCAGGTAATAAGTCAGAGGTTCCCACTGTCTCCGTGACTCATGCAAGTGCCGCAAAACAACACTGCCGTGGGTGAGGATAAGGGCTATTACGATGAGGTGTGTCTCCTTCTCAGGGCTTTTTTTTTCTTTTTCTTTTCTTTTTCCATAGCTTCTCATCCTCGAGATGTATGCGTACGAGACAGACAGGGCTAGCTCGTGTGCGCGACCAGGTCGTGTTATGTGGGCGCATATAGGCTTTGTAAATAAGAGGATGTCCCCCATTCCCAAACAAGCACACGCACGCCGGACAGACCCTAAATCGCGCGGGTGCAAAGCTATTATTGTGCGCGGGCGAGCGCTCTATTTCCGTCTCCGTGGTTCTCGCACACGCATACAGTAGTTGAGGCGTGTGCACACACGAAAATGTACGCAGGCCTACTACGCGCACTATACTACCATGCCCGGGAGCTTCTGTGCAGCGAGTCAAGGAGCCATGCGTGACCGCACGTTCTGTCCAGTCAACAGTGGCCTTATAGGTTGGTCTGACAGGCGCGCAGACATGGCACGCACGCACATTGGCAACACACGCGCACGCAAGCACACGCACACGCACATGCACTCGCCACACGTCCCGGACTCACCTTTTAACAGAATCCCATAGATGGTGCAGAGAGTGAAAATGAAATGACGTTTGAAAATCATCCTGTCTTCTCTCGGTGCCCTGCCTCAACTTCCACGTAAACGATCTCCTCGCCGTTTCTCCTGGACTCGGACCGGACGGGTTAGTCAGCTATCCAGGTGGACTTCGGAGTGCGTCTTTTGTGTAGAACTACCGCAAACACTGAGGTTGCCTTTATAGCTGGATGGGTGTTCTGGATGCAAAAGACAACTCGGCTGCCCGGTAACTTGCAGCGACGTCTCTGGTGTTGTATAAACAACAACAAAAAACAACAGTACGCTAAGAACGACGTCCACCTCTGTCAGTGAGATGCAGTCTCCGTTTCTCCACACGCTGCTCTGCTCTGGCGCGCTGACTCCGCGGTGCAGACCGGGAGCACGCGATTGTTTGAAACCCGCCCACAGAACTGTGACAGGCAAGAACGCTGAACCAATCGCAGGACCCAACAGACCAAAGGGAGGGTGCGTTTGTGTGCCTGTCTGTGTGTGTGTGTGTGTGTGTGTGTGTGTGCGCATGTCTGCGTGTGTGTGTGCGTGTGTGTTTGTGTGTGCGCGCGTTCGATCTTATGTTTGCCAAGCAGGAAGCGATCTGGAGCGTCGACGCGTTGGGACGACGTCGCATGTGGATGGAATTCAGAATAAGACAAGGGCAGACGTGCTTTAATGTGGCCCGGGTAACCTCTGCCAGACAGCGCGTTTTGCTGCACTGTGCTCTATGGATTGTGATTGAAGCGGAACAACTGCAAGAGGGAGACAGGCTAGCTAGCGCTGTGATAGCAGTGGAGCGGAACAACTGCAGGCATCGGAATATACTGTGGGGTTTAAAGTTAGGTGGGGTGGTGTAGTGGCAGGTTACAAAGGGTATGACATTCTAGATGCATTAGTGCCATTTGGAGAGGAAAGAGAATAATGACATTCTATTATATTATATAAGACAGGTTGTTGAGATGTGCATACGTTTAGTGGTAACCTACTGCTTAATCATGGGTGATGCAGCCCTGGAAGGTGACAGTAGTATTATTATTATTATTATAAAGTAACAATGTTTTTATTGCCCTATTTTCCTTAGGCCTTATAACTTTTAGAATATTAAAGGCTACTTTAAATATCTGATGAAGAACCTTTTATGATAGAAAAACAACAGGAGCGTATGCCATATGTTATGGATTTCATCCTGTAATGGGTATATTTTTATAATTTTTAGCAAGCACTGAACATGTCCACAAGCATTGCAAGGGAAATATCAATATTGTTAACAGCAAATAATTCCTATGTATCAATGTAATACATAACAATAATAATTGTATTCGAAGAGGACCCCCCCCACACACACACACACACACACACAAACACACACCTACACAGGGTGAAAGTGACATCACAATGGTGTTCCCTGTACTGCAATAACTTATGGGAGGTAGTTGTTGAATGTTGTAATCGCAGTTTGTTGAAAATAGATATTAATATTTTATTGTAAAATACATGGTGGAGGTGGACACTCTACTTCTACTCCATATTATGCAGTCATTATTATATTTACACACACACACACACACACACTGTAGAACCTCCCCTCCAAAATACCACCTGCCTTTTGCTGAGGGGCATTGTTCACTGTTACAACATAGTGTGAGCTGAGTGAATGTTGCCTAGCTGAGGAACAAGTATGGCTTGGATATAATAAGTGCTTTACAAAAATAGCAGTAATAATGTAGGCCTATACAGTACAGTAGTAAATTACCTGCCGTATGTCATGGTAATACAAACAACTACTGCAAATTAAAACTAAATATAACAGGTAAAATACTGGTAAATACATAAATAATGACATATTACAAGGAACATGTATGGAAGTTGTAATGGTAGAAACATATTTAGTTTTGGGCATGTTCCATGATTCAATAATTTGGGTGGGGGGCTGATAATAAAAATCAATTCCACCTAGTAATAATCTTAAAGGTGGAGTCAGGGATTCTGTATATAGAGCGGTGATACTTGAACTCGATCAAAACAAAACACATCTCCCTTTCAATGGCATGTTGTGCACTCTCAGCAGCTCCCCCATCTAAACACTAGGGTTGGGTACCGAACTCTGTACTTTTACGAGTACCTACCGAATTACGTCGGTACTACCGAGTACCGATTGATATTAAATCCATCGGTACCAGATTTCAGTACTTTAGCGCACGTAAATAGAGAAACGCATGCAAGATTACATCATCCCTGCACAGCCTGCAGCTTGTTAAATGTTCAACACAATCACGGCTACGATGAGCCAAAAGATATCACAGGTTTACCTTTTATCTGCACTTTACTTTCACTTGTCATGGAGGGTTACATGTATCCAGTTGCTGGCTGCAGGAGTTTCAATAAAAAAAATAAAGTTCTGGCCTATTAATAGATTGCTCAATTTTCGCTGTGCCTTTGAGGCTAAAGGAGTTTTCAGTATCTAGTCTTCATGTTCAGTGAATTAATAGCTCTTTATTTTAGCGCGTTACGTATCTATTCATCATTCTGGAAGTGAAGCGTAATATGCGCGATCCCATCACGGGGATCCAATCACGGCACAACATCGCTTCCAGCTCTCAGCAAAACATTGCTGGGTGTTCGTGTAAAACATTACGTAGTTGCAGTTGAGACTGGAGCAGTGAGATAAACAGACCGCTGTAGAAGCGGACACAGCAAACTCTTGCGGCGGTATGATAGAGGCTAGAGCTAACCTGACATGCCAGAGTAATTGTTGTCACAAGTCACGGCGAAATTAAACATCTTGATCTCGCGAGGCTATGATAGAGCAGTAATTAGGTCACGTCTCCGGTTTCAGATCAAACTAGGTTTATTGTTTATAGCGGCAATACTTACAACGTCCTCATTTCGGATTAGGAATTAAAGTCGCTATGAAAGTGTGCCATGCTAACGTAAGATAACCTATTTCTGCTTCGGAGAATGTATTTCATACACATCGTCGACAACTAGACCACAGTTCAATAATGCTTACATTAGGCTGTAGGCTAAAGCAGAACTCCTAAAACACGTTGTTTGTAAAGAGTCAGTCAGGCCATTTTTTTCCCTAAGCATTACCATTAAATTTAATTAATTAAAATTAATATTATTACAGAGAGTAAAGTACGGAAAAAGGTACCGTTTAGGTACCGATACCGAATTTGAGGTACCGGACCGGCACCGGTATCGATTCAAATGTGAACCGTACCCAACCCTACTAAACACACACACACACACAGAAGACAGACACAGACACATTGGACACACACACACACAAAGACACGTTGGACACACACACACATTGGACACACAGACAAGTTGGACACACACACAGACACATTGGACACACACACACACAAAAAGACACATTGCACACACACACACATTGGACACATACAAACACACATTGGACACAGACACAATGGACACACACACACACATTGGACACACACACAAAGACACATTGGACACAGGCACGTTGGACACACACACACACATACATTGGACACACACAAAGACACGTTGGACACACACACCTACACACACTGGACACACACACACACACATTACACACACAAAGACACATTGGACGCACACAAAGACACATTGGACACACAAACACACATACATTGGACACACAGACACATACATTGCCAAGGCTAGAAGTGTGTAGCGCGGTCAGTTTGTTTGTGTTCCCATTTACAGAGGCAGGGCAGGGTAGAAAATTGTTTTTTCAGTGTGTGTGCAGAATGGGCAGATAGCCGACCGCAATCACTGAATTTCACAAATATAGTCGCTTACAATCGCTGGCTCAACGTTTAAAGTCTGCAACCAAGAGCTCAATGGTGAGATCTGTGTTTGAGTTAGGTCGGAGTAAAACAATTTTCAGTCATCCGAAAGCATTTATAACATCATCAAGTGATTATTTAATTTATTAAATTGTTCTAAGATTACATTTTCTTAACACCATGCTTCACCTTCTACACAATATTGAGGATTTAAGTAATATAAGCTTTTGGTGTTGCCTTTAAGTGCCATAATAAGGGGCACCTACTGATTTAAAGGTACTCTCCTTGATTGCATAGGGCTCCTAAAACCACAAATTACCGGCCTTGCTCACTTTTTATACACCAAATTGTGCGCGGATGCAAGGAGGGGGGTAAACAGCAGTATTATGTGCGAGAAACACACTCAAATCAACAACATTTTTGTGACACTGCTGTTTTAACCACAATTCCAGATACAAATCTAAAAGCTTGTAGTGTTCAGGGAACAAATTGATACAGTACAATGCATACCCAGTCAAAACTGCTGTATTGTTTACAGAAAAACTTACATTTGAAATTAGGTAATTCATGTTATGTACAATATAGACCATTGGGAGAATAAGGATATATATACTATAGTAATTTACTATATGTCAAATGTTATTGTAGTTAATTGTCATTACATTTTGATAGCAGCATCTTTTTTAGACATTAATTTCTCAAAAGCACATATTTGTAGAATTCTGATTAAAGTATTAATTTAAAATGTTGAGGAATATGATTCACACTTTCTTGCACTTGTGAAGTACATCTTTGGACATGACAGAAGTATGTGGGTGGCTTCAACATTTTTCATTCTGTCATCAGTTTTATCGCTTTTATTGCCTCTTTCTGCATACTGTAGAGTAGGCTTCATACATTACAGATCTCTACACCCTGAAGGAGTTGTTTTGTATTTCATTATGATTAATTATTAAGATTTATCATCATAATCACCCCCATCACCATCATCAACAATACAATGCAACATACAATAGTTATATACATTTCTAGAAATAATTTGAATAAATATTTTAGATTATTATTTTGTTTTGCTTGTTATTTTATTTGTCTACGGTATTTAGTTTAGGCTAAAAATTATATTATATTAATATTATTATTAATATTAATATTATATTATATTTTGGGTATTGCTACTGTTTTATGGTGTTATTTATTTAGCTTTCTAAACAATGCTTCCTTCAACAGATAAACCATGAGAATTTGAACTGCTACAGTGCACATTTTCCACACAATATGATTTTTACTTTAAGTCAAGTCAATAATAAGACCATTGTGCAAGTCATTCTGGGTAACTATACTGTAGGTTGTCAACTTTTTCTCCAACTCCTTGTGACACAATAGGGGAAGGGGAAGTTTTTAGGCTGTTCATCTACAAACACACTCTACACTATACACTGTATATATATATATATATATATATACACACACACACACACATACCATATCTCTGGCTGTTGTCCCTATGGGTGAATAAGCAAAGGTAGTTTTTCTTTTATGCTGTCAGTACTGTGCAAGTTACCGTAGCTTGGCACTCACTAACTATTTCTGCATTGCATTACATTCTCTGCATTTGAAACTCTGGTTTAATTGTATTCACCAAGTAACTCATTTAAACTGCTCATCACTGACTGCAAGACCTCAGGAGATAGTCCATGTAATTGGTTGCTAGGCTCACCATACTAAGACTACTACAAACATTTACAATTGTGTATACTGTATTGTAATGTGATTTAACAACACACATATTCCTAAACCCAATTCACAAACCAGCAGTCGATGATATGAAGTACTTAATTTTAATATGGAGTACAGCAAAAAACAAATCTTACAGTTCAACCTAAAACCAACTAATCTGGTCAAAGAGAAATATTATACTTCTAATAGCAAAATGGTTGCCTACATATTCTGAATTAATATGCATACTGTTTATAGATTGGGTTTACCCATCCATAAAGCTAGCTTATAATATAGTAAGGATTTTTGCTTTTCAATATGGTTAGAAAATGTTTTACGTTCTGATGGTCTGAGGTGCAGAAAGATTATCCTTTTGACAGCTGTAACTCCAAAAATCTTGCCTAACTACAGCACAAATGACTTCCCTATTTGATTCTGTCAACCAGAAAGTGTTACAGAGATAATAGACAGGCTGAAACAATACATCTGACCACTTAGTTAAACATTTAATACAACAACAGCAATGAGACTAAAACATATTATTTTATTGTAGCACTACTGCCTGTTCAAAGGTTTTGGACAAATATTCAGGATGGATTTTTAGTATAGGCCTACATTAGTATGAGAGTGGGATATGGAGAGAGTTATAGAAAGATCACTTGCAGATATCAGTTGCAGTCATAAATTTACTTTCAAAAGGTCAGAATGCTCATCCACATCCATTTCCTTGCCTGTGAAATGTCACATTCTGTCCTGCTTTGGTTCAGCTACTGCGATACAGCTTTTTAGAGACTTCAGAAGGAACAGAGAAACGATATCCTATTTTGGTGCGCACCAAAATAAGATATAGATTTCTGTTTTATGTTACACATGTGGACATTAAAAGGAAATGTGAGGAATGTAGAAACAAATTTGTTATGCTAATGTTAGTGATTCAAATAGTCTGGGACTTCTAATAGAATGGCAAGCTTTTGAGAGAGTGGGTATTTAACTATGCATACATTTTTAATTGTACAGTATTGATGTTAATATTTTTGTATACTATTATGCTTGTCTTGCTATGTCATAACTAATGTGATCACTGATAATTTAATTTAAACATTTATTTGACTGAATACCTTTGGCTGCAATACAGATCTCAGTTTTATTTCTGTTCTCTAACTCCAACAGAGTAGCTAAATCAACCATGCTAACTGATTCCATTTTGTACAATCCCTCTCCTCCTCGTTTGTTCATTTTAACCCTGTTTAAGTTCAGTGAACATAACTGTAAAAAAATGAAAATGTGTGTGGATGCAATGCAGTCTAGTTGATACATTTGGTTTATTCTGATAATTTATCTATCTTTCCATCTGTCTGTCTGCCTTTCTATTAGTATGAATGCTAAGGAATTGTATCCACAAAGAGCCAACTATTTGGAGGCAGGTGACCAGAGCTCAATACACCAACTGTTCTCTGGCAGTCTTAGGTAGATTATTAGCCAGTCCATTTAAATTACATTTCCATCTTTGATTGCCATATTCAGATAAGCAGTGATACTGATGCCAATTTAGTAGGAGCAATATAAAACGAAATCGCAATGCGGCAATTATTCAAGCATACTTTTTGATGATGACAGATTAAGTCTGGCAGAGGAACTGTAAAATATTTAATAATGCTGGTATTTATTTTGAGGGGAAAATAGCAGTGTTCTATTATCTGTAGTAAAAACAAAATAATTGAAGATGTAAAAATGAGTATGAACAATTCAAGAGTCTAATAAAAAAGAGATAAACACTAACAACAGTGTTATCTGCATTAGAGGGTAATAATAAAGTCATCTTGACCTTGCATTTTAAAATATAAAATAAAAAATGCTTTTACATATCAAACTATGCAAAAAAATATCTCTCTCTCTCTCTCTCTCTCTCTCTCTCTCTCTCTCTCTCTCTCTCTCTCTCTCTCTCGTCACCCATAATTTGACACA
>JAODUK010035610.1:0-21734 GCA_027564635.1 Typhlichthys eigenmanni | reverse complement strand
ACATGATTTTAGGTGACGCATGCGCACTTTCGAAAGGGTCACTGAATTCGGCAGGACACAGAATTAGGCGTAACACCGGCAGTTAGCGGCCGGTGAGCATTTAAACAGGGGTAGTTAAACAGTTCTGAAACCGGATCAAGACGCGCTGCACCTACACCACCAGGGTCATGCAGACAACAACTATGGCGCAACAGTGTGGACGTGGGCTACCGGGCACATGTACAAAATATAGCCTAAATGCTTTTACGAATGAGATAGGCCTATTGAATGTATAATGTAGACTGGCTATATCATAGACTGAGTAAGTGAATAGGCCAATCCTGAAATACTGTTTTTGACATGGTAACTTTCAACAGAAATGGAAGCTACAGTAGCCTATAGCCTATTCATTTATCTCTGGTAAAAAAAAAAAAAAAAAACATTTAAAATAAGGTAATATTAAATGAAACGGGTTTTTCCACAAACAAATAAAATAAACACCTGCCTGTATTCTGCAGAGAGCGACGCTTTTTCTGTAGTTTGTCCTGGTGTTCTAGTGGATCTGTCAGCATCTGTTGACAGATCATGAGCAGAAAAAACAAAATAGACAACTTCAAGTGCATCTCTGGAGCAAACTCAATCCGGAAGATCCAATTGTTGCTGTCAGATTCCCACCGCCACAAGGAGGATAGGTGGGAGAAGTCTGTATGGACAGCTGTGACCGCGCATTAGAACTCTGCAGAACGCAGGCTGACTATAAAACTGCGTGCTGCGCGTTCACGGCAGCCGAATGATGGAGCCCGCTCGCTGTCTGCACCAACCACAGGGCAGCGTGGCGCGGTGGGCGCGCGCACTCTTCCGTGTGGGGTCAAAATGGCCCAGGAGTCAGGAAGGTCATCTATTATTTGTTTACGTTAGGCATGTAGATTTATAGTTATCATCCACTTGTATCTGTCTTGAACTTACACAACACAATAACACCGAATAATCATATTTTAATGTATCTCATTATATGTTATCTTAAAGTCTTATCATATAAGTATTTCTTTACTAATTGAATATGGGGATGCCTGCATTGCTTACTACTATATCCATTTATATTATACACTACACGCACTGCAGGCATTTAGTAAAACTATATTGAACAAACTATTATTACTATTATAAAGCAATTCTTAACATAAGCTGTTCAAAACACTAACAACGGGTTAAAATATTCTGATGACGTGCTGGAGAGGGTCTGTTCTGAAGTGCCAGGGCACACATACTGTAGGTCAATAGGCTCATGAGATCAACATTTAATTAACCCGCAACTGCAGCCAGCCGCCAGCAAACCAGCCAATTGAGTGAGTGTGTGCGTGTGCGTGGTGCGTGTGTGTGTGTGTGTGTGTGTGTGTGTGTGTGTGTGTGTGTGCGTGTGTGAGGGTAAGCAGCTGTTAGTTTGGCAGGGGGACGTGCAGGAAGGAGCATGTATGAAGCCCCAGCAGTCTTTTGTCTTGTGTAGGTATAATTATATAGTATGTGAAGCAGGCTGTATGGCCTCGACACAGAACACAAGTATGCTTACAAAACAACGTCATTATGTCTTTGTATAGATGCAATTTAGACCACATACACAAACACAAATTGAGATGTATATGTACTGTATATTTCCTTCAAACATAACTCAACACTTTTTTAAACATATTTCATTTATTCTAACGTTGCTCTTACATATACAGTACTGCATGTTCAGATAAATTTCTTAACATACATTATTGACTTTACTTGCCACATATGTAACACACAAACACACACTCTCTCTCTCACACGCTTAATATTAGCCTGACACAGCCAATAATGTTCTTTTCATTATATCTATGGTGTTATCTATTACCACGGGTTTTAATACATCAACAAGGGAACTGGATGTCAGGCAACTGCTAACATGTTGGCTAAACTTTTTGGATATCTAACTTTTTGGTCATCCTCAGAATAATATACAGTGATGGTTAATATCTGAATGCCAATAAACGTTTTACAGAGGACTGCCTAAAGATGTTCAAAGCTTAGAGCCTGGTTGTTATGCTTGTGTGTTTGGTTGGAAATGGCCATGGCCCCTAACCTGTAACCCCTGGTTAAGGTCAAAGGACATTGTGTGTGTGTGTGTGTTTGTAGGGGCCCATGTATAGGCTTACTCATTAGGGACTATGTTTTCATGTGAAACTCTTTTCTTTCAACCATTTTTTCCCTCTCTCGTTCTGCTTCAGAACATTCCACCACTTCCCTTACACAAGCTCTGTTGACCACTCCAACAATGAACCTTAACCCTGTCCACCCCAACCAGTGTTGGGCAGTAACTAGTTACTGTAATATTATTACTTTTTCATTAACTAGAAGTGTAACTAATTAATATTTACAAAACAGTAATGATATTACAATTACTAATCTAAGTAACTAAATAATGTTGCATTTTTCGGAAGGAGCGAGGCAGGGTAGTGATTGTGAAAGTAATATAATGTAACTAGTAATGTAACTAATTACTTTTAATACCCAGTATTATTATTGCTTTTTGAACAAGTAACTAGTAACTATTCCTGAGTAATTTTTCCAACACTGCCCCCAACACACACATCCATACACGCCACACGGACAGCATGTCATTTTTTGCAGCTTACACGCAAATGTAAGTGCATGCAACAGACACACATGCTTTTACACAAGTACTAAATACACACTGTAACACAAACACTGTACACGCAGTGCTCTCTTGTACTCCCTGTCCCTCACATGACCATGTAATGGGAAAACCCAAAACGTAAACACACCAATAGCAAATATGAAGGCATACTTAGCTTCTTTTGCGAATAAGCACTTTTCAATACAGTACTCCTTAAAGAGTAACTGCACATTCAAAAAATAGTTTTGAGATGTAAACTAATGGGACTGAACTGTGATGATCACATTACTGGTGTTAATGTTGACAAAATTCCAGTTTTTAGAAAAATCTTGATTTTATGGTCTAAAAATGGCTCTACACACATATCTGTTAAAAATGGCTCCAGGACCACTCCTGCGTCATCAAATTCATATGTTAACGTTAATGTTTATGAGGTCCCCCTCTCAGCTCCATGACTATCTTTTAGATTTTTTTTTATTTTGTGCAATGGGGTGGAGTCAGTCTCAGATCATAGAATTGCATGAATTTCTAAAAATGTTGTCACTGAATGCATTTGCGTCAAAGAAAATTTATAAAAAGGTTTTGAGGAATGCATTTAAAAAATCTAAATCTTCAATACTGTGTTCACTTTTGGTAGAATTAGTTGATTGAAACATGTATTGTCTTGTCTTACTGTAGGTGCATCTATTAACTGTTTTACCAAGCTGCATGTATGTAAAGGTGAAGATTTTAGACATATGTCCACAGACAATATAGACAACATCAGTGCTATAATATACTGTACTTAACTACAAAGTGGCTTGTATTTGCAGGGATCCTAATGACAAGAAATTACCAAACTTTAATAATACTTCTCACTCTCTAAGCCTCATTGCACTGCATTAATGTAGTGATAAGCAGGCTACATGTTCTTACAGGTTTAAAGGTTATTCCAGTAAGATTATTTTTCTATTATTTTTTATCTACAACAATGTTCCTATACAGAATATGTTATATTCTTTTACATCCAAACATAGGAGCAAATATTCTGTTGTATGATTCCTTCACAAGTATGATTAGAATACCACCCCACCTAGAGGTTATTTATTGTTTCAACCTGCCCTGCCTAGTCTCAAACTTGAAAACAGATGAGGCCTCACTATTGCTCTAAGTGAGAAACCTCATGGCAATCTGTAAATGCATTGACATCCATTACAAAAACATAAAAAAAGAAAAAGATTTGCCATCAACATTTTGACTCTTCTTCCAGTTTATAGCTTAATAACTGAAAAATACACGCCACCGCCAACACACAGACGTGCCTAATTTAATACAATTAGACTAGAGGTCAAACAAAGGACTCCTTGGCTGATAGAAACACGGCACAGGGACCCCCTATCACATATCGTATCAATTGTTTTGTTGCCGGGTCAACAATGTATAGGGCGGCCTATGGTGCCATGTATTAAAGTACTTTGTAATGGTGTAGCCTTCTGTATACAACGTTAAGCCATTAAAATAATTATTGACAGTTTCAGATATTTATAGCTGTTGTATTTATGTTAATGTTCTGTACCCCCAGCAGTACCTCTGAGGACCCCCTATGTGTCCTGGACCCATGTTGAAGACCTCTGATTTACACAATAGTAATAACTTTTATTTGTTTTTAATCAAAAAACAAAATGATAAACCAGCCTTATACCACAAATTTAAAAAAAAGTTAAACAATCACCCATCATAATTTATCAAAACACACCGCATTATTCATCTAGACTCTGAGAATGGCTCTTGCATCAGAGGGCTGAACACACATGCAGTGATCAGAAACAGTGATTACAGGGAGGCTGTTAGAAACAACCTATTTCTTAGAACGTCCTTGATCTCCTCACTTCTGATGCCACATGCGTCCACAGGTCAGGTCCAGCTCTGGAATCTTCCGTGTAAACATATAATGTGGTCCCATGTAGCTGTGGCAAGAGATGAGAAAAAGATAAAGTGTCCATGTTCTTATAATGGATGTCAGCACACACACACACACACACACACAAAACAAAAGCTATAACAATAATCATTTCAAAAGTTGTATATATTTTTTCTTCAGAATTTCAAACAACGTATCAAGGTATCAGAGAATTTTCACATATTCTGAATAATTCAGTGCATGAAAATGAAGTCTTGCTGGAGAACCTGTCAATTTACTTGGAGCAAAAGTCTACATTTTGGGTTGTTAACTAAATACATGTTTTTCAACATCTCTAATGAAGCATCATTGTAGAGTGTTACTTATCCTTAATTTTCCAGTGAAACCATTCAGCTTTGATCCTGGGATATTTCACAGCAAAATATTTTATTCCATATAGTTTAAATCCCCGCAGAACATTCACTGACCTCAGGGGGTTTGGGGGCATGCAGCAGGGGGGATTTCTGTCACCTCTGTCTGTTCAGAAGTGACTGGATTGGAAGAATTGAACAGGCTCTCCTCTTTTCTGTCCCCTGACAGGAAGTCATGGATGGCAGTCTCGATGTGTGGTCTGAAGGTGTGGTTCAATTTAGGGTCTACCACTTGGGTAATAATCCTGTCTACACCACACTCCAGCATACCCGACCTGAATACAACACAGTCATACAACATAAATAACTTGTAATAACCGAGGCAAGTGGATTGAAGAGCAAAGATGTGACTCACTGTACAACACTTTGCCTCAGTCCGTTTCTCATTTGATTCTTGTTAATTGACGGATTCCATTCTTGTGCACTCAGATGAGTTGTAACGAAGTTATCAACTTTCTGCCGCAGGTTCTGATAGGCAGGCTAATGAAGAAATAACAGCAGTGGTAAAAGTGCAGTTAACTCAGTGGGCGCACATATCGTAGCATATAGTACACACAGTACACCAAAAAGTGAAATGTGAATATACCTTTGTATCTACATCTGCCAGACAGTCTCGGCGGAACTCGTCAAAAAGACCTCTGTTCTTCAGATGTTCCACTATTAGGGCGATCAGCTGCGGGTCACCGGGAGGGAGGTTTGCCGCACTGGCATTGCCACTGCTACCCTCCGCCATAGCCAAACAAAGCCAGACAGGCCTTCTTTGGATGTATGAATTAGCAGCTATAAAGCTAGCTCAATACTTGTTTACATACATTAGGCGGGATAGATTTCACATGAGTCAGGAGTGTTCGGATATCAGAGTTACCATCCACGAAGTAACCCCGTTCACAAATTCGACTCTTGTGCTGTATTGTATGACAAATCAAACGCACTATTTTGCTCCCATACATGTAATTCCGGTGTGGTCTGGAGAGCCCGGAAGTGCTTGCTTATTCAAGCATCATCGCGCAATAAGATATCGATAACGCTAGGAAGGTATAGCTGATCGATAACATTACTTTACCATTTATATAAACATGTATAATATTTGACCTTGGTGTGTCGATAAGCTTCTAAATGCAATAAGACAATATTGCAAACCTTCGCGCTCTGCACGGTGTTGACGTGTTAGCCACATAGCTAGGTGCTACTAGCTGCCTGGCAAGGTTTATTATTAACTATCCATTTCTATCCTAGCATCAAATAATTGACGCATTATGTTGTCTTTATTTTAAATAATTTTAGAATCAATTACATTGGATCGCTGACCTAAATAGTTGACCCGAGTTGTAATTCAATGTGATGAGTTTAAACTATGTCACTGACCCCATTTTCTCAGGTATCCTTTACTTTCTTGCAGTATTTCTTATTGTTCTGTTTCACCTTATCTATACTGTACAATGCCATTTGAGCATTGCGATATCTAAACAAACTCATGTGAAATCAGTGTGAATAAACATTTGTCAAATATCTTGAGCTTTTTGTCCAGACCAAGATGGATTAGCAAAGGATAACATTAAATTGCACCGTGATTTGTTGTGCATATAAAAAACGTTTGTTGCTTGTCCAGAATAATTGATAATATACATATAACCAACTAATTGTACGTTTCTTGTGTGTAACTTGGTATGGTCTGTGTTCTTCAGATGAGTGGTGATTCAGATGGAAACAAGGCGTTTCTAGAGCAGCTGCGGTTGCAGGAACTCTATGGCCAGCCAAAAGAAGATGGCTCAGACCCGTTCACTTACACTGACCCGGAAGATGGGACCGTATATGACTGGGACCATGATAAAAAAGCTTGGTTTCCCAAAGTATGATATCATCCTGGATAGCAATATGCCATGTTACAGTAGGCCTGTTTTGCTGCTGCTGAATACTTTTTTTATGTAGCACATGCTACATGAGTAGTTATGGTATGACTAGACATGAAGCAATTAGCCTATACATTTCAGCATATTCGCTAAACTCCTTCACTCAAGTGTGAACTTTTTTGAATCGTAGATACCATTCCACTAATAAGGAATATATAAGATTCTATATAGATTGATACTGTATAGACTTATTTTCTCTTAATACATACCTTTTTTGTGTGGTTTAACATTTTTTTCCAGATTACAGAGGACTTTATTGCAGCCTACCAAGCGAACTATGGTTTCACTAAAGATGGAGTTCCGGACCCTACCAGCGCTGAGCCAATAACGCCCAACCCAGCCGTTGACACCACAGCTCAGGAGAAGCCTAAGCCAGCCCAGACATCTAGTGAGGACCAGAATGAGGAGAATGAAGCCAAGCAGAAAGCAGAGAAGAGGAAGGCAGAGCCAGGTATTGATTGTGCCATGACGTACGTACCGGTGGTTAGGGAAGATACGACGACATAACATTTGTCCACCAGTTGTGCTTTTCTTATAGGATTGCATATACATGTACGGTATGTTGTGGAGCAGTCCCATTGCGCCAACACAGATCTGCATGTGTATTTAGTTAAGTGGTATTCAGGTATTAACAGGCAGATATGCTGTATACAGCTATCTATCTATCTGTCTATCTTATCTATACATGCATACACACATACATACATACTGTTACCAGGTTATAAAATTACTTAACCCATGATAAGATTTGGACGTATGTCCCCACCCCAATGTAGGTTTAAGTTTGTATAAACATACTGTATTATTATAATCATTAATACATGTTTCTTGTTCAGGATGGTTTGATGTGGACCAGGATAAGAACACTAATGTCTATGTCTCAGGTTGGTATCACCCAATTCTTGGTTGAAAAGACATCTCTCCATGGATCTCTATTAACCATCTTCTCTCCTCTCCACAATTATGTGAATGTTTTTGCTCTTTAGGCCTCCCGCCCGACATCAGCTCAGAGGAGTTTGCGGAGCTGATGTCAAAGTGTGGCATCGTGATGCGAGACCCCATCACTGAGGAGTATAAGGTCAAACTCTACAAGGACGGGCAGGGCAACCTAAAGGGAGATGGCCTCTGTTGCTATCTCAAGGTGTGCATGTTGTATTGCTTCAAGCCCTTTGTGTAATTACCAAAAGCCTCACATTTTAGTTTGGGAATATGCTCGTATGCTTTGATTTGATCTTTCATCTACTCATTGGTTAGGAAAATAACACAACGGTCTATGAACCACTTTGATTTAGTGTCAACACAATACGCTACAGATGATGATGATAATAATAATAAGTGATCCAGACGTCACATTTCTGGTTGCTGTATTGGCTGACTAGGTGGGTTTATGCCTCTGCAGAAGGAGTCTGTGGCCCTGGCTGAGCGCCTGATTGATGATTCTGAGGTCAGAGGTTACCGTCTCCATGCTGAAGCGGCACGCTTTGAGCTGAAGGGACAATATGACGCCAGCAAGAAGAAGAAGAAGAACAAGGAGTACAAGAAGAAGCTGCAGCAGCAACAGAAGTAATCCTGCTCTGTTCAAACATGATTGGTCATGTCATTTGTTATCTTGGTTAGGTGACACTGTGCTCAGTCTTTGTAAGCTAGTAAACTCTCCCCTCTGTGTTTCTGTGTTAGGCAATTAGACTGGCGGCCGGAGAAAAACCGAGAAGTGCGAAAGAGAAACGAGAAAGTTGTCATCATCCAGAACATGTTTCATCCCAGTGACTTTGAGGTGGGGAGAGATAGAAAGACACACTCACATACCAAGGTCATTATTGTAAACTAAAATAAAACTACAAAGAAGCTTAGAAATACATTTTATTAGTGGACATAAACATGTAAGTAAGAAATTATTTTAAAATACTGAAACTAAACAAAAACTAATGCATGCTTCAACATTTTTTGAATCATGACCCACCTACATAAAATAACTTTACATAAAAAATCTAAATCTGGTTAAAAAAAAAAAAAAAGTATCTGTTGATTTGAATGAAATGCTAATACTCAATGTATAACTTTTTCCTTGCTTCTTCCCTACAAGGTTATTTCTCATGGTACTTTCACACCTACTTAGTTTGGTCCAGACTTTCAGGCTTTTCATTTTGGTTTGAATCAAACTAGCAGGTGTGAAAGGTGTCTCAGGACCAAAATTTGGTCTGACCAAAATATATGGTCTCAGTCCGGATCAAACTGAACCATGGTTCGGTGTGTTTGCAGTGTGGAAAAAAAAAGAAAAAATAGAATAGTTCGGTATTTATGACCAATTACAGGAAACTGATGTAGGGCGGTAAGTGTATATAGTGTATATTAGTGTATATTAGCCGCTGGTAGTACATGCGGAGAGGTGACGACAATATTTACACAACAATATAATTTTTGCATGAATATTATAGTATAGCTATAGCCTACTGCTAGTAGCAAAATTAATATGCTTAGGTTTATTTCTTACATCTCCAATCATTCTATTCGTAAAAAGGCATTGGGTGTGTTCAGTGTACTGAACGTTCAATTAATGTTTTCTTAATCTTAAAGTTGTTTACAACACTCCTGAACTACTTGCATGGGCGTAGCGAGTGTGGCTCAGTCAGCGAAGTTCTAGTGCGCTCGCAGTGTGAAAACTAACTTAATCGGATCAAATGTATACAAGTAACAAAAACACGAACCTTGGTCCCAATTTTCAGATGTGAAAATGCCTTCAGTCTAAAGGACTAGAAATACAAAAAAAAAACTACAACATGTTGGAAAAAACGTTATAGAATAAAAACTAAAGTAAATACAATTTAAGTTAATTAGAAAGTGAAAGTTAAACCAATACATAATAACCTGTCCTTGACACACAGAAAGATGTTCTGCTTTTTAATTTGATTGTGTCAAAAAGATCTTGACACAAATAAATCTACACATCATAATCGTAAACAGATTGGGGGTATTGTATTGGAATACCATTGACTGTAAGGACCATGATTCATGGCTGAGGGGGGCGAGGAGGTAAGACAATAGCTTCATCTCATCTGTGTGTATTGAACTTACATTCCCAGAGCCAGAGACATGCTGTACCAATATCAAGGAGCTTTCGCAGAAGCCAAACCCTGTCTGTGCCTTGTTTACGTTTAGGAAAGCATAGCCCTACCACGCCTACCTGCTGAGAGACCTGTCTGCAGTGCTCATAGACTCCCACTCTGCCCATCCCTTCACGCTCATTGATGGACATATAAACACTGACCTAGGGCACAAATGTATATAATGCATTGGAGGAGTGTAACTTTAAAGCTCCTTGTTGTTTCCTAGGAAGATCCACTGGTGCTGAACGAGTATCGTGAGGATCTGAGGACAGAGTGTGAGAAGTTTGGGGAGGTCAAGAAGGTCATCATCTTTGATGTACGTTTAAAAGCATGTCTGTGATGTTGTTTCCTAGAACCTGGCTAATCGCTGAACAACAACTGACCAAGTGTCCCAGGATAAAAAGGGAAATGTCGGCCTTTGTGTGTGTGTGTGTGTGTGTGCGTGCTCTCTAGATATAGTCAAAGCGTGTGTGTGTGTGTGCGCCCGCATGCAAGATCCTGTAGCATTAAACTGTAAAAACACAAAAATAGGATATACCAATTACAGAGCAGAGCCATGTTTTACCATGTTTCCAAGCATATACTGAATACAAAGCTTTCTCTAGTCCTGTTTAAGATAATGACATTCACATGTTGTTGCATGTACAGCAATGTGTATAACAAGTGTGTTATGTGCATTGTAACAATGATATGTATACTTGTATGTACAGAAGTGTATCAGTGCAGAAGATAATACCTGTGTGTGTGTGTGTGTGTGTGTGTTGCAGAGACACCCAGACGGTGTGGCGTCAGTAGCATTTAAGGAGCCAGAGCACGGTGATCTGTGTATTCAGGCTTTGAATGGACGCTGGTTTGGAGGCAGACAACTCTCTGCTAAACTCTGGGACGGAACAACAGACTACCAGGTACTGACATGGCTGCACAATATTCCACATGCAAATATCCAAATGTCACGCAAACTGGTTGTAGTGTGCACACATCAGACACATTGCAGTTTATAATTCTATTAGTACATTCTCCTTGGCTAGTGACACATTTTGAAGTCGTTCATTTAAAGCTAATTGAACGTTCAGAACGTTCAGTCCACTGAACAAATCCTTAATTAAGGCCTAGAAAACTTCCAAATTGATTTATACTAGGCATAGAGCTTGAGAGCACCCATATAGGAAAATATCAACTTAAAGCTATAGTCAGCTATTGCAAGTTTCGTATAAGCTAATGCACGTTTTATCAAATTCACCAAACATCTCCTCACATTTCGCTAGCTTACCGTTCTCTGTGAGTGTTGAAAAAAGTATCCGCTACTTCTACACAGCCCTGGCTCCGTAAATGGTAATATAAACAAAGTGGCGAACACCGCTCACAACAACAAAGACGTAATACTACAATTTGCTTCACAATACATTTCGATGTGTGAGGCGCCGCCGCGGAGAACCGCAGAGCGATACTGTGTTGATTTGAGCTAGGAGCGTGAAACTAATCCATCTCCATGGAACTCCACGGCCTTGTTACTGCGTCATCCTGTGCACACAGGTGGAGGAAACGACCAGAGAACGAGAAGAACGTCTGAAGGGCTGGGCCAGTTTCCTGGGCGACGGCAACAAGGACGGGCAGCAGCAGGCCAGCGATGCCACCGGGCCTGGCGAGCAAGCCCCAGACACAGCCACAGAGCCAGGGCCTGACCCAGGTAGAACCGCAGCCCCCCCAGAGTCAAGCCCAGTTGAGGGGCCGAAGAACCCCCCAGAAACACAAAGCCCACCGACAGAAAAGAAACAGGAAGAGGATGTAGGATCCACAGACAGCAGCCTGGCAGGAAGTGATGAAGAGGAGGGTTAGACCCACAGGCATGTCATCACAATGGCAACTTAAGTCCTGCCCACAAAGATAAATGATTGGTTACTGACTGGTTAAGTCCAAGAAAAAAGAGAACTGGACTCAATAGTGTGAGCTATTTTCTAATTCAGTTTGTCGTGGAATAAAATTAATTTCTAAATGTTTTAATTATGTTCAGATTTGCTTAATGCTGTAGTTGGTTGTATTTAACTTGGTCTCCCTAAACAAATTATAACTGAGTTGAAAGTAGCTGCTGTATTATATATAGACATATGAACTAACTACAGTGTTTAACTGGGGGCGTGTGTGGACTTCATGCCTGGCATATCTTCCCTATAACTTTGCTGTGTCATTTTAAATTGATTTATTAATTAAACAAATGTGTTTCACATAAATATCTACTGCATTGAATTGATTACTATTACTATTATTAGAGAAATGTGTTGGTGGAAATATGTGGCTGGAAAGATATCTGAAGATACTTATCTTAACACTATACTGATATAGTGTTAATAACATCAGCTTTGATCATATTTAAGTTTGTTGATTGGTTAATCAACAAACACCATGACCAATTTAGGTCGGTTATGGTTTGTTCATGAAGGGTTCAGAAGACCCTTCATGAAAGCGTAAGAGAGGAGAAGTTACCCTGCCCGGAGGATGCCCGGAGTCCCCGTCTGGAGCCAGGCCCATGGGGAGGGCTCGCTGGCAAGCGCTTGGTGGCTGGGTTTGCCACGGAGCTCAGCCAGGCACAGTCCGAAGAACCAACGTGGCACTTTCCTCTCCATCCTATAGGCCAACCACTCGTGGGAGGAACCGTGGGGGTCAGGTGCGTCATATGGGTAGCAGTGAAGGTCAGGGTCCTCAACGGACCAGACCCGGGCAGTGGAGGATACCTCTGCGGACGTGGAATGTCACCTCGCTGTGGGGGAAGGAGCCAGAACTTGTGCAGGAGGTGGAACGCTACCATTTAGATCTGGTGGGGCTTACCTCTACACATAGTCTTGGATCTGGAACCGTTCTCCTGGATTAGGGGATGGGTGTTATTCTACTTTGGAGTTGCACAGGGTGTGAAGTGTGGGCAGGTGTTGGGATACTTACAAGCCCCTGTTTGAGCGCTGCTACGTTGGCGTTTACCCCGGTGGACGAGAGGGTCGCCTCACTACGCCTACAGGTTGTGGGGGGGAAAACTATGTCTTGTCTGTGCATATGCACCAAACAGCAGTTCGGAGTATTCTGCCTTCTCCACACATGAACTGCTGCTGTTTACTAATGAGGAGTAAAGCAGAAAACATACATTATTGTAAAAACAACAGCACAATATCTTAAATTTGCTAATAAAGCTATCAGCTATGATTTCCCAGAAGAAGTGACTTCAGTGTACCGTAACACCCCTACTCAGGAGTACATTTGGCATTCAACCAATATCTTGGTTGCATGAGATTAGGAAATGGTGATCAGAGAGGTCAAACTGGACTCACTTTCAAGAATAGCTATCCTGTATATTCAATTGCTTCAAAAGAGATTACTTCCGGAAGCTAAGACAATTTAAAATCAAAGCACTAGCTAGTTTATTTGTAGAACACACACAAACACAGTTTGTCAGCTTTATCTTTGCTACGTAGTCACTAGACCGGAGGCCATGGGCAACATCTAGCATTAACTTCAGTGCTGTGTACAGCTTCCTCGTATGTTTACATGAGCAAACACCACGAGGCTGAGATGTTCTAGTTCTCCTGAGACCTCGCTGCTGATCATCATCAGCTGTTTGCTCTTGCCTCTGCTGGTTATGCTGTTCTGCTACAAGAGGATCCTGCAGCTGGTGCTGCCAAGTGTGATTATAGGTACAGCCACCGACCTTTCACCCCAATCGTCCCCAGCCGCTGATTGTGATGGTAATGTGTAATATGCACTTATACACCTCACTGTGCGTTATACTGTATGGTGTGCACATTTGGTAGTCTAAGCTAAGATCATATATCATATTGATATGACAAGTTCATTGCCATTAAATAATTTAGTGATTTAGCCGTAGTCTATTAATAATACACTTTTAACAGAAAGAAAGAATACGTGAGGATTTCTGTTATGTCATATGTAGTAAAAGTGACAGATTATATTTTGCCAGGCTAACAAAATGTACATATGCCTACTGTAGGTCACAAAAGACATGCAGAATGTGTGATTAGGATAATAATTATATATAATTTTATGAATTACCACCCTAATGAACTACTACACTATTGGTTAGCCTATGACTATAGCCTTCTCTAATAATACATATATTTTATATGTATGGCTCTTTAAAATGTATTTGTATATTCACCAAGTATTTGTTAATTAGTTTTGCCACTAAATAATTATTTCCATGCAAAATATGCCATCAATCTCAAATTATAATACACATGATGTACAAAACCCCTAAACTAAACTATATGGATTTTATTTAGATTTGTACTTGAAGGGTTTCCTCCTTCGGGGTAAGACCATTTGAATGAAGGCTACAAATGTGTCAATTATGTAATAAACTAGTTGGCCCACTAAACCTTCTTTGAATAGGAAAAACAACACTTGATGTAGTCACAAAATTCCCTGTGACATAATAATTGAACGCTGTAAGTTGTATTAAAGAATGATACATGTCCAACATTTGATATACATTTTGTAGTTTTTATTTTAATATTGACAAGCCATTTATTGTTAGTATTCTATACTGGCCATATCTATTCAGTTTTCCAGGTGTTTTATATTCATGGTCAGGTGTGGCTTTGAGGCCGCTCCCATACCCCCACCTAACCAAGAAGCAAATAGATGTGGCCTCATGTTCTGTGTTCACCAATAGAACAGGGAACGTGAGCAACACACGTTATGACCTCATCCCCTGGTGGAGAACAAAGGAAGGACAGCCTTGGTTCAAATAGTAAGTCAAATTTTTGACAGATAAGATGCGATCAGGAACGTTATACTGTATGATGTGAGTGAATTCATCTTAATCAGATTCTATATATTTATTTGAATGTCAAATAGATCACAACCCAGTCCCAGTACAGAGAAAAAATGCTCCAAGTCAAGTGTATTGTTGCTATGTAGTTGTACTATAGTAGTCTTTGTTAACAGCTGTTTAAATTAAGATTTACCATTTCAGTGTTTGCCCCTGAGGGACCCTGTGGCACATTGCTCAAGGGGTAAGTGCTGTCTCACAAGAATAAGACTATGTGGCGCATAGACACGGGCTTTCCTCCATTTTTACACGCATCAATACAAAAATATCAGCGTTTGTATAAACGTAATTATTAAAAGTTGTTACTGATTGATTCTATTCTTTTTACTGGTTTTGCCATACTGGGTCATGAAAGGTTTGAGCCTATCCTAGCTAATCTCCCCCCCTCCACTATCAACCTTTGTTACTTATTATCGAACAGACAGACTCACATTAATGAATGGTACACAGCAAAATTTATTATGAAAATAAACATACATCTTTAAAAATATACAATTACGTTCTATGATAATTTACTTGAATTGTTTTCAAGCACATTCACAGTTGTGGCATACAAACATACTTTCAAATACAATTTGATAGACCAATAAAAACATCTTGATACAATGAAATACTTCTGGTCCATTAGCAAGTCTGAAGCAGGGAACTTCCTGAGCAAAAGTAAGTGCCATTGAAATTCCCAACATTCTGAAAGACTCAATTAGCCTTCATTAGTAACACTGTATGGACATAATACAACACACATTGTAGTACAAACAAACTGGTCGTCTATGCAAAAATGCATGTGGATCACAAAATGTTTATTTACTGGTGAAGTGGAAGTCAGTGCTGAAGGTGCATTCAAGGAAAAGGAAAGAGCAGGAACTTGTAAATTGGAGATTTACTGTATAATCCTGTCATATGGTCTTCATTTTAGCTTGGGTGTGGAGTTTCTGCTGCTCTTACATTCTGTGCAGAGGAAGGACACCATGGTTGTTCAGTGGAAATAATGTATTACACCGAACAAGGCGGCATAGAAAGATGTTGCTTTACCGGTAAATGTTTTTGTGTACGCAGAAACTGAAAAGGTATACTTCATGTGTTTAAAGCTTGAACACATTTTGAAACAAACATTTGCCTTGATTATGTTATTTAACAGCATCCATTTTATTGTGTATGGTATTGACAAATGTACTAAATGTAAGTCACTTTCGATAAAAGCGTCTGCCAAATGCCGTAAATGTATATGTAAATGTGTATGTTTTATAACATAAACATCATCCCCAACATGAGTGAGTGGTCTTACCTCTGAGTAGTTAAAGAGAGAGACGATGGGCTCTGGCCTGGTGTAGTCTGGAGGGTTAGCTTGAGGGTCATAACCCAGCCGTGACAGCATGGGAGCGATTTCAGCCATGTCATTCATCACGTCAGATGGAATATGGCCCACCCACTTGGAGAGGGCTTCGGTGTTTACCGGCTTCATGACCTGATCTGTTGAGCGCTCAACCCTACAAGAGAACAAAACACCTTTGTTTCTCAACGACGGACAAAAAGCTCAGATGCACATAATGATCTTTGCATATGGCCAGTTAAGTGACATTTGTATTGATCCCTGTGGGGATGTCTTCTTGTCAGTGCTCTTATAAGCCTTTATAAGCCATTGCAGCCTTCTATTAGAGCAACGCGCTGTACTCACTTAGAAAGGGACACGCCTCCTGCCTTTCCGATCAGCTCTTCGTGGTGCAACACTGCCGGGTCCCATGGTAACTCGAGGAAGTGCAGGAGCTTCCTCATTTCCTCTTCTGGGTGCAGCACGAGCTGCTCATAGTGCACGGGCAGACACGTGCCCTCGGCGGTGCCCCGACACTGGCTGAACATGGTCTCCACGGCACCGTTCCACTTGGTCAGGCAGTCCCTGTAGCTGCTCAGGTCAAAGCCAGAGATGCTCACCTGCACACAGATATGAGGACCACACACAAAGGAATGACAAAGAATGGAGGGAAAGTTATCTATGATCAAAGGTATTATTTTACCAGCTATGAAATTGTTGTGTACACCGATAGCCTTGGAGCCTCTTATCCTTCCCACCCCCCATCATAATAATTATACATTTCCAGTTGCTAAAAGGCTGGACTCATTTGGAAGTCTGCCATAATGTCACTTAAAATCCATCTCTGAAAAATAATTGTGTAAAACAAGCCAGTCAGACATTATTTCTAACAAATACAGGCGCTGGCTGACGATTGGACCACCTGCAACCAATCAGAACACCATCATCATAGTGATGGTTCTCTGAACACAGGCACTTAACAGAGAAACAGTACAACACTAACTGAAATGGAATGTTCAGCTTGATGGGAGAAAGATCTGACATGAGTTGGGCCTTTAAGCTACAGTATACTGTTGAATTACATATAAAGTAACATTTTAATCATGAAATACTTGTGCTCTGGCTGTCTCTCTAGGACACACCCTCCAGAACTTATAATTGAAGATATGACATGCAATGCAGTACTATAAATACACAGCCTCAGTGTGGCATCAGTGTGTGATGCGTATGGTAGTGCCAGCTCTTCAGCAGCCTGCCTGCCTGTGGATAGAAACTATTAATAAGATAGGTGGTGGTGGTGTGATGCTCCGGTCATTAAAAAATAAATCAATATATACATGCAAATACTTGAACAAAGAATGGAAGCATACCTTGCGTGATATCATGGAGTGTACGGTGGCTCTGCCATCTCGTAGCATGAGGACAAACTTAGCCTTCGGGAAAATCCGGGCAAGATATGACAGCGACTTCAGAGCAAATGGGTCTTTGTTACACAGACGGGGTGCAGGCTCTCCATGACCAACTATTACCTGCAACAAACAAATACACCTCTTGCTAATGCAACGCAACACCTCAGACATAATACTGATTTTAAGATGTTATTTCAGACCAAAACGTTCTTTCTAAATATGGTATTTCAAGATTTTTCTCAAAAATCCTGTGCAGTGCTTTTGAAAAATTAGAAAGGTGTGGATAAAAAGCCAGATGGTCCATAAACATGGTCCATCAAGCCTTCAGGAATGAGGAATATTTCTCCCTGTGCTGTTTTGTAGCAAAATCAGTGAATAATCCAGGCTATTCTGGAATGTATAGGCATGATAAAGCAAGTATTTCCTCATGGTGTTACCTTTCTTTGACAGAGACATGCTTACCATATGGATATTACTTTCATTACTTTGCTCATGGTGTTACCTTTCTTTGACAGAGAGACACTTATACCTTACTGATATTACTGTAAATATAATACTGATAGCTTACCTTGACCTTAGTTAATTTCTATAGCCAATTAATTGAACATACAGCAACACCACAGAAAATTCTGAACGTCATATCAGTACATTTAAACAAAGAGTGTTAGCCGATACATTATGATTACATGATTAAGACAAATTACTACCTATATCATCATCATCATCATCATTCATCATATAACCAAATCAGTTGTGCAGCCAATCTGAGGTATGCACAACATGGCAACCAGCTGACCTCTAAAAGAAACGCTCGCACTGCCGAGTCCAACACCTGGTCCGTGACGCCGGCCTCGTCCAATCGCATCCTTTCCTTGACGGAGCGGCTCCAGGTGGCCCGCATGGCCAGGAGGCGGGGAATCACCCGGGTCTCTTCGCCACACCTCACACCCCCATGGGCGTCGAGCATCGCGCGCATTAGCGTGGTGCCGCTACGAGGGAACCCGCCGATGAAGATGAGGGGCGTGTCTTCGGGTACAGTGCTGGGCATGGACAGGCTCTGGTTGGCTGACTCCAACGTGAGCTCCGCCCATCTGTGGCGGTGGCTCTTTTGGGGGCACTCTATGCCACTCATGCCCAGGTAAAGCAGAGTGGCAGAGCACAGGAGCACACAGACCAGCAGCAGGCTTGTCCTGCTGTGTCTCATGGTGGGCTTGGTCTGGGGGGGGGGGGGGCTAAGGGGGGCAATAGAATCAGCTGGGAAGGCTAGGAGGGTGGACAACTCCTACTTTAAGTCAATGCTCTACCCTAATGTAGCTTCTTAATCATTCACATTTGCAGTGCCTCATAGGACATTAGTGGAGACAGAGACACTGAGGGACAGCAGTTTGGGCTTCAGATGTGGGCTACAGTATAGTATACCCCCTTCAGCCCTGGGGTCTGACAACTGCCAGCCACACCTCTCACCCATTATACCTGCATACCTGGTGGAGGGGAGAAGAGCAAAATGATGCTTCCATACAGCAGCAGAGAATGTTAGTAGACAATACAGTGTTCAATTCAGACTTGTACCTGATGGCATTAGGCTATGCAAGAGTCTTGAACCTGAGCATAAATTGTAAGGCAACACACAATCAAGATTATCAGGCTATTACATTATTAATCATAAAAGCTATATAAAAGAAACCACATATCCTTAAGTTATTATTAGGCAAGAGATAAATGTTAACCGTTTTGTTATGACTTCTTATAAAGAACACTTGTATACAAATATAGTTTTAGTTCTATCCAACAGCAGTTTAAAAACACTCAAGCTAGTTTGCATGTTTCCTTTAGAGTTGTAGCTCATATAGCACACTACCAGACGTGCTCTCAGGCCCAGCAATAAACGCCACTTATTGTTGCATCGTTGTGTTTTCATATTCACAGCGTTCGCCAGACTGAAAGCCATTTGCTTTAACATCGTGTTACAGTTGAATTAGCATTGCTGTAACTTCCTAGTTCCCCCCTTCACAAATCTAAATGTGAAACAAATATGTCATAACAACATGTTTGGTGATGTGTTCACTGCACTGCTATCGTTTACCGAGGTGAAGACAAACTCAGAATAACTGCTGATACAGAACGGTGAAAATTGTTACAATAGATATAAGTACATTTGCATCATCTGCATGCAAGTGTGCTTGAAGCTATCGTAACTTATTTCACCTGCAAAGAAAAGACCAAAACAAGGACAGACTATAAAAAAAAGATTCCATGCAAAGGTTAAAATGCAGAAAATAAACGTTAAAATAAACATAGACTGCCTTATACTTAACGTAGGCTAACAAAAAAATGCCAATTATGTAAGATAGTAGCCGGGGTGGCATTGAATGTAACTATTAGCTCATCTGTTATTCTCATCCCTTTGTTTTTTTTTTTCTTTTTGTATTAAAATATAAGCGCTTTTAACGTTCTGTAACGCTGGAGCCCCCCCCCCCCCCAAAAAATATGATAACACGATTGAACATCTGGCCTGGATGGAGGGACCAACGCGGCAGCTCAGAGTACCGTACGGTACTGCCCGGTAGCCTCCAGGTGAACGACCTATCGATCGATAGTATGTGTACTACTGACTGAACAATTAACAGTGGGTCAACGTATTTGTTTATTCCGTGTTTATCTATATTAAATAACAGAGACGTTATTATGACAATAATTATTGTAATCACTCACCACCATCACCAACGTCTGCAATCGAAGCAAAACCAGAAAATGTAAAACCGGATCTGAAGGTTGAATCCTGCTCTCTGTCGCACAACTGTTTTGACATAAAGAAACTAGCACGGTAGCGTATGAAAACAATTTATATAGAAATAGTTTTCGACGGCTCAGACTTACAGTAAATAATCTATGTATTTACACAAGATAGGCTACACAACGCTAAGTTAACGTTTTCCAGCCAACCCTGTCGTCCAAATGAGAATGCGCTAGAGTAAAAGAGAACTGAATTGTGATAGGTCGACAAAAGCTCTGAATTCCAAGCACATGCATTGCCAATTTTTATTGGTGTTCCGCATTAAAGGGCAATTCAGCTGCACTGCAGGTTTACTTTTTGACACTGTAGCCACGAAACAATTAGAAAAATACATAGGGCATTTAAACGTGTGGCCTAGCCTATTTATATAGTTCTATGGGCCTACCTAATAAGATAAGACTAGACTACTCCACATAAAAATATGTTTCTCTATTACAATGTATAGGCTAAAAACTGAAACAAAGCATGATTTTTAGACTTTATTAAAATTAATTATTAATGAGTAATTTTCATTTAAAATAAAACATGACAAAATATATACACAATTTGTTAATTAATTTATAATACATGCAGTATATTTTGGGCATTGTGAATCCAATCTGAGTTGAGATAGGGATATATATACAGTATAATGCAGGCCAAGGAGTAAATGTTTGTCTTGTCGTGTCTAAATACATTTTAGAAGTCCTTCCACACAGATGTTTTATGTTAATGTGACTGATAAGACTCAGTACTTGCAGTGCGTGTTTTGTCTTTTTAGTATGCAATTTTGCATTATAACTTAAAATTATGGCTCTGTATACAAACAATATTTTCTCAGTTGATAGGCTTGACAGGAAGAAAATGTATTAGTTTGTCTGAAACTGTTATATAATGAACATATTTAACTTTTTACATATATGCAAAAAATACTCATGTGAACTATTAATATTTTGGAAATAAACTATGCATAAAAACATAATTCAACAACAGAAAAATAAAATATGTTCTTGATTATCAGGGCCACAATTGAATCATCATTCTATATGGTCTCTGCAATTAACCGCAACATATTTAATTTCCTCTGTATAAGTGGCTTCGCATTTGAGTAGGGACATTTAATTGAGATCCATGTCCACAGGTTCCTCTCTGTGTGAGCAGAATTCAACGAATGCCTTTAAAGTATGATCATCCCCTTCGTATTTAGGGAGGTCTACATTTCTGCTTGTAACAACTTTCTTTAAATTCGTTTTTACTCTCCTAATGCAGGAGATTGTATTTCCTCTGTATAACGGTTGTCGACCGTGGTAAAGGCAGTTTTACGTTTAATATTCAGACATTCAGATTTATCGCAACTTTGTGGTCGGTCGTCACATAACCAGCGCAAGTAAGGGAGCGTCGACAAAGTACATATTCAACGTATTTAAGACTGACTACATCACCTACC
>JAODUK010035599.1:0-21737 GCA_027564635.1 Typhlichthys eigenmanni | reverse complement strand
ACAAATGTACTACATGTAAGTTGCTTTGGATAAAAGCGTCTGCCAAATGCCGTAAATGTAAATGTAAATGTAAATGTATAGAGCTGGTCCGTTGTGCCACGACCAGGACGGAAATCGCATTGTTCTTCTTCAATCTGAGGTTCGACTATTGGCCGAACCCTCTTTTCCAGCACCTTAGAGTAGACTTTACCAGGGAGGCTAAGGAGTGTGATACCCCTATAATTCGCACATACTCACTGGTCCCCCTTTTTGAACAAGGGCACCACCACCCCGGTCTGCCACTCCTTGGGCACTGTCCCAGACTTCCATACAATGTTAAAGAGGTGTCTCATCCAAGACATCCCCTCCACACCCAGAGCTTTAAGCATTTCTGGACAGATCTCATCAATCCCCAGGGATTTGTCACTGCGTACTTGTTTGACTACCTCAGTGTCTTCCACCACGGTAATTGATGATAATCCTCCATCAGACTCCAGCTCTGCCTCTACAAAAGAAATCGTGTTAGTTGGATTCAGGAGTTCCTCAAAGTGTTCCTTTCACCGTCCAATTACCTTCTCAGTTGAGGTCAACAGCATCCCATCCTTACTGTGCACAGCTGGGATGGTTCCCCGTTTCCCACTCCTGAGGTGGCGGATGGTTTTCCAGAAACACATTGATGCCGACCAAAAGTCCTTCTCCGTGTCTTCTCTGAACCTTTCCCACACCTGCTGTTTTGCCTCTTTCACAGCAGTGGCTGCAGTCCTTCATGCCCATTGGTACCTTGCAACCACCTCCGGAGTCCTCTGCGATAACATATCCCGGAAGGCCTCCTTCTTCAGTAGGATGGCTTCCCTGACCACCGGTGTGTGCCACGATGTTCAAGGGTTACCACCCCTTGAGGCACCTAAGACCTTGAGATCACAGCTCTCCGCTGCAGCTTCAGCAATGGAAGCTTTGCACATTGCTCACTCAGATTAAATGTCCCCAACCTCCACAGGGATGCAAGAGAATCTCCGCCGAAGGTGTGAGTTGAAGATCTCATGGGCAGGGGCCTCCTCCAGATATTCCCAGTTCACCCGCACTACCCGTTTGGGCTGAACAGGTCTGTCTAGAGTCTTCCCCCACCCCTTGACCCAACTCACCACCAGATGGTGATCAGTTGACAGCTCTGCCCCTCTCTTCTCCCGAGTGTCCAAAACATGCAGCCTCAGATCAGATCACAAAATTGATTATCAACCTTCAGCCTAGGGTGCTCTGGTAACACGTACACTTATGAGAATATTTATGTTCGAACATGGTGTTTGTAATAGACAATCTATGACTGAAGAAGTCTAATATCAAATGCCCGCTCAGGTTTAGATCAGGGAGGCCGTTCCTCCCAATCACTCCTGCCATCATTGCCCACTAAAGTCTCCCAGTAGAGCTATGAAGTCCCCTACTGAAGCCCCATACAGGACTCCATTCAGGGTCTCTAGGAAAACTTAGAACTGCTGTTCGGTGCATTTGCACTGACAACAGTCAGAGTTTTTCCCCCCACAATCCGTAGGCGCAGACCCTCTCGTCTACCAGGGTAAACTCCAACATAGCGCCGATCAGCCGGGCACTTGTGAGTATCCCCACACCCGCCCGGCACCTCACACCCTGGGCAACTCCAGAGTAAAATAAAGTCCATCCCCTATCAGTACAGTTCCAGAACCAAGACTGTGCGTAAGCCCCACCAGCTCTAAATGGTAGTGCTACACCTCCCGCACAAGTTCTGGCTCATTCCCCCACAGCGAGGTGACGTTCCACGTCCCCAGAGCCAGCCTCTGCTGCCCGGGTCTGGTCCGTCGAGGCCCCTGACCTTCGCTGCCACCAATATGACAGCGCATCCGACCCCCAGGGTTCCTCCCATGAGTGGTGGGTCCATCCAAAGGATGGAGGGGAGGGTGCCACGTTGCTTTTTCTGGCTGTGCCCGGCTGGGGCCCCATGGCAAACCCAGCCACCATGCGCTTGCCAGCAAACCCTCCCTCTGGGCTTGGCTCCCGGGCTTCCTCCGGGCAGGGTAACTTCTCTTCTTATTTGATTTTCCATGCAGGGTCTTCTGAACCATTCTTTGTCTGGCCCCTCCCCTGAGACAACTTTGCCTTGGGAGAACCTACCAGGAGCACAAGGCTCCAGACAACACAACTCTCAGGATCATAGGGACACACAAACCTCTCCACCACGATAAGGTGATAGTTCCCGGAGAGGCATTGTGTCAAAATGTAATTTGAGCCTTGGTCTATATTCTACTGCACTAGACATAGTATTTAGCCAGAATAGCCTATAGCGTATTTATCCTCACAAGAAATAGTCTAACAGCAGTCTATTGATTTTAAAGACCTAAAGCCAGTCTGACAAAATAGTGTAGCCTAAGAAAGGGTTAACATGCATTTAAATCAAATGTGAACCAATTGTGCAGAAAAAAATACTTCATAATGCCCTTAGCCTATAGCCTATCAATTCATGGTTGATGTGAAAATACATTAACAGGAAAACCATTGAAGGTCACACCTCATCATTGACTATTGCATTTATGCGCTGTCCGTGGTACTGAAATCTGAGCCAGTCCCTCAGAAATGACTATTAATACTATGGATGGGATTAATTACTCTTGTTTACCATTTCAAAGCCAAAATAAGAAAGATTTTCAAACCGGCAAACCCTTTTTATGTGGCATTCCCATTAAATATTTCCTTCTGTTTAAATAAATATATTTACAGTAGCTTTAAGCCTGTGTGTAAACCTATACATGTAGACCTGTTTGTTTTGGAAGATTGATTTAAAATATTTAAAGATATTGATTTGTTTTTTAAATTATTTAAATGTTTGCCGATAAGGACATTAATGAGACAACATGTGTTACAACAACATGATGTCTGCCTAGGCTACTGGGCCTACTTGTGGTTTGATACAGAAATGCAGCCTATAAACTACAGAGCATAAAATAGACATATCCTTACTCTAATTTAAATAAATACTGTAGGCTTATCTAAATAGGCTACTACTAGCCTTAATAGTTAGCCTAATACTGAAACCAAAATACAGTTAAAAAAACAGTAGTCTTATATGCCAGCATAGGCTGCAAAATATAAACAAAAAACAAAACAAAAATATTAAAAAAAAAACACATAAACATAGGGGAGACCAGGGATAGTTGTAGCCCCAACATTTTATTTTTACCATTCTGTCTGAATCTTGGAGCGCTTTTAAGCCAGCGTGCTTGATGCATGTGCATGTGCTATTATCTACAACACAAGCAGAAAATGCATGGTTTAGTCTCAAACACAAGGAGTGAAATGTTCATTCACCCCATAGTCTGGGTTAGTTGGTTAGTTGTAAAATGCTATGTGATAGGCTATTATGATTGACCCTGGGGTAAAATGTTACAAAATTAATGACAAAAATTTAATATTGAAGGATTTATATTCACACTTAACTGCCTACAACACTTAAAAACCATATATTACATTATTATATTTGGGGTAAATTCCTAATTGTATGGGGACAACTGGGTTAAGATGGGTTAAAATTTATATGACTATATGTTTTCAAAGTCCTGTACACATTTTGTATGCATCGGTGTTCCTTGGGGTTAATTTGACCCCAGGCTGTGTTAGCTGTATACAACATATTCATGATCAACATTTTATGCCCATTTTTTTCAGTGGTTTTGGATGATATTGAGGTCATTATAACATGCAATTTTATAGTCTTCAAAAATATCCCTATGCTTTTGACCCCTAACTATAACATAGCTTTGTGAGACCCAAATGATTTTGCAAGCTTCAATTTCATTTTTGCAATATCAGTATCAGTCTGGAACCCCTCAATGCAAAGGGTTTTTCGTTTTACAGGTATTTTAAATCTGTAAAATTAGTAGGCTATGGTTACTGATTAAAATAAATTGAACATTTAAAATTAGTAAATAAATCACTGCGCTATCGTTGCACCGGAAATTACGGAGCCATAGGCCTACTTGTGAGGCTGAGACTAGCTGAAGTGTTTAAGATGAAGGCATCAGGGTTCGTCATGCCTTTCAGTTTCCATTGGCGCTCTGACTGATTTTAGCCATACTGATTGGGTGAGATGAAGGTAGGTGGTCCAATTGTATGTAAGGAAGTTTGACTGAAATGTATTTGCATCACCTTTATAACAAACACTTCTTGAAATCAGGGTTGCAGACTGATTTCTTGAGGCAAAAAAGAATTGGAGCTTGCAAGGTTAAGATGGGTCACATTCACAAGGCTACCGATACATGTAGTAGTTCAAGCATCAATGCAGTTCACACGATACAGGGATGAAGAAAACAAATCCTTCTAAATGTTTGAAATATTATTATTAATATTTTTTTTCCTGGGGTTGAATTGACCTAGTGGCGAAGTCTAACTGAAGTTTGGATTTGTCGTAGGAATAAGTCTTGAGAGCTTTACATCATTGGGCTTGACAGGACAACAATTGTATTGATCATCAGCGTTGTACTAATAGCTACAGGCGTGGTTTAGGTGTGCTTAAAGTGAAAAGCAACTCAAAAACAACAATGGCTGTTCCTAAAGTGGTTAACGATGCTGCAATAGTGTAGTAATAAAACTGCACCGGTTTTATTAAAATGTAGTATAAGAGGAAAGAACGACACTAAAGGCTTTTTTCAAGAGAAAATATGTTGTCACTCTGCTCCCGAATTGCTTCAGCAACAGTTGATATGGCCTAACAACTGGCTCCACTGGTTCACAGGTTCGTCCAATCACCTGCCATGTATTTATTGAAAGTACCTCCCCTTTTCAAACTGTTTTAATGGATGGATCCCCAGAGGTCGTGTGTTGTACACAATGCTTAGTGTAACAAAAAAAAAAAAAAAAAACATCTGCCGTGTCAGGTTAGAATTAATCTAGCAGAGCCAGCCTTTCTTACATAAAGGCTGGGACACAGTGCTGGCTACTGCGTCAAGATCTGCCTAGTTGACAGCAGAATAGGTGTTTTGATTGACGTGCACAATGGCCAACTATGTAACTCAATGACAAAGTCGGACTTATAGTGGAATTTGTTGAGAAACTTACCAACACGACTGTCTGTTTTAATGTATTGTCTGTTAGGCCCTTTTCAGACATTGTTCCTGGTAAATTACATGCATGACCGTGCAGGCATAACTATTGATTTTCTCTATTCAGACATGAGGCTCCATCCAGAGTGATTGTGAAAGTAATATAGTAACTAGTAATATAACTCATTACTTTTAATACCCAGTAATATAATTACTTTTGAAAGGAGTAATAAGTAAATAATAATTGATTACAATTCCTGAGTAACTTGCCCAACACTGGCGGTGACAGAGTGCATAAATGCATATTAATAATAAACTAATAAAGTGATTAGTGTATGTGTGTATATGTCTGCAATGTCAGTCACATTACATATTTCTTTGTTGTTTTGTAATGTTTTACAAACATTACATATTTCTTTGTTGTTTTGTAATGTTTTACAAACATTTCAGCCTGTCTCTCTTCCAAGACCTAGACATAGGTCTACTGAAATTCAATGAAAATATATACAAATTAAGTTTTGCTTGGTTATAATTCTGTAACATTAATATTTGTGTTACAACTTGCATCAAAGATACACACAATAAACATGATTTAAGTTTTATTTGCTAAAATTCAATAATATATATATATATAAATAAAAAAACACTTTCATACATCATAATAATACTTTCTTTCTAAAATTGTCTGTCTGCCTGGGACTGCTCCTTCCCCACATGTGCAATAAGGACTCAATTGGACATGTGTGTGTTCCTGTGTTCCTGATTGGAGAAAGTGGAAGTGTTACAACTGACCCATGTTTTCAATATTTATGGTCTAATCATCCAGTAGACAGTGTCTTTTATAAAAGGCATATGGCTACAGTAAATTACATAAAAACATGTCATAGAATTAGCAAAACATAAAAAACAACCTATCATTTAGGCTACTTTTAATTGTATTCAAATGTGCAATAGCCTTAAGGACAATGTATGAGCTCTCTAATGCCTACTCATGAATGGTTGGTAAATGTACTTTTTACAAGAAATAATAAATAATAAAATAATATATAAAATAATAATATAGCAATAATAATAATAATAATAATCCAGTCAATAGACAGTGGATTTTCAAATTCTCATTAAGAAAAACATTTTTTTTTCCAGTTTAAAATTGGCTACAATATTAGCGTTAGCGGAGTTAGCCGTATTACCTCACAAGCTTTAAAAATGTCCAGGGCTGAAACAAGTCTGTTCATGATCCCGCAGCCTATGCAGCGTGACAGTATTATAGGCTACATTAAACTATAGCCTATACGTATATGGTAACCTCGACTGTAATGCAAGGAAGGATATACGCACGTACATTACCCCTAGGAGGGAAAATAAGGGTTTGAGGACAGAGTGGAGGTGTGTGTGTGTGTGTGTGTGTGTGTGTGTGTGTGCGCGCTGGGCGGGGGGTTACCGACTATATTCAACCCACCCACTGCAACTCATGACGCGCGTGAGCCGTGATGGTGCAGTCAGGATAAATGACCTGACTTGATGCAATGTTCTCGAATTTAAGCATGTTGTGTTCTTAGCCTATGCCTTTAAGCATGATCTGATGAATGAGAATTATAATGGCTATATTGTTAAGTGGAGAAATGTAGCCTATCTGAAATGCAACAACAACAGATATCTGATATCACCGAATATACCAGGGCTGACAGACAGGTATAAAAATATTTGATTATTATTATTATTATATTTAGCATTCATAAAAATGGCATGGATCCTACATTTATTTGTACCCTTCAATTTCGTCCATGTAGGACTCACGATGAACGTTACATTGGAGGAAATAATCGGGTCATCCCCACGGACAATATTGCTATTGTCTCTGGTTTTCCTCGGGTCTCTCAGTCTGTGCTGTTTTTGGTTGCGGAGATGCCGTCAGGGTCCGCCCGGACCTTTCGCCTGGCCGATTATCGGAAATGCCGCGCAGCTTGGTAATAAACCGCACATCTATTTTATGCGCATGGCAAAAGAATATGGAAACGTATTCCAAATCAGATTGGGCTGCCGGAATATAGTGGTGCTGAATGGAGACTCGATTAGAAATGCACTGGTTAAACAGGGTCCTGTATTCGCCGGCAGACCGGACTTTACGTCTTTCAAGTACATTTCCAACGGGGACAGTCTCGCTTTTGGGAACGTCAATGAATCGTGGAAGGTGCATCGGAAACTGGTGCAGTCCACCGTGCGCAAGTTTTCAACCGGGAACCTTCACACGAAAAAGACATTCCAACACCACGTTTTATGTGAGATGAGAGAACTTTTTGACTTGCTTCTGACAAAAACTGAAGAAAACAAATATTTTCAGCCGATGTCGGACCTTATAGTATCGACAGCCAATATCATGAGCGCAGTTTGCTTCGGGAACAGATTCTCTTACGAGGACGAGGAGTTTCGCCAAATGTTGGGAAGAAACGACCAGTTCACAAAAACGGTAGGCGCTGGAAGTATAGTGGACGTAATGCCGTGGTTACAATACTTCCCCAACCCTATAAAAACAATATTTGACAATTTCAAAAATCTAAATCTCGAGTTCAGCATGTTTATTAGAGATAAGGTTGTTGAGCATAGGAAAACAATCCAGTCCAGTATAATTCGGGACATAACAGATGCTTTGATACTGGCGTTAGACCACCCAAGAGACACCACCTCAAGTGTTTGTAAGGACTATGTAGTCCCCACTGTCAGTGATATTTTTGGAGCGAGCCAAGACACACTGTCCACTGCACTTCAATGGATCATCGTAATGCTTATCAGGTAACCATATTTACACTCTACTTGCGTTCCTTACATATTTGTGATTACTTGATTTTATATAGCCTACATTCTCTAGGCCTGGTCTGTATATGTATAGTTTAACAGTTAGTTTGCATGGGTGAAACAAATCATATGGGCAAGAAATGACAACTGGGAAGATTACAAAAAAATATTCTGATTCATAAAAAGCTATGAGCACCACACCCATGTTGTGAACTTAAATGAACTCATAGGCTACACTTGTTACATAATATAGCAGCCTAGCCTACTCTTTCACTGCTCTTTGGCACCTTATAGCATATAGGCCATTTTGGATAGAGAAATACCTAATTCATTTTGGCATAAAAGCTATATATTATGTTAACTTCAAATCTTTATAGCTTTATTGCATAATTTATATCAGCCTTCAAATTGTGAATAGTATCTTTTGGTGTAGCAACACATAGACAAATAGCTTACATTTTATCTGTCAGGTCAGGGGCAGAATAGTGCAGAATGGGTGGCCAACTCACAATTGAAAGGGCCTGGAATGGAGCCCCTGAAATTGGCCCTCCAAAATGTTTTAGACAAGCATTTTATATAAAGTTACCTAGGATTTATTTGTTTATGTAAGGCTAAGTGTTGCTTCTCCTATTATTATTTACAATAGTGTATTGTATACTGCCACAAGATATGGAAATTGAATAGTCATTGGACAATACCCTCATAAATAACACACCTAAACTGCTTGCAAGTGTTAACAGATTCTCCAGAAAAATATTATTATTTAATGATTCACAATCATTAAACACATTGCGTTGTCATTTATTTGTTGTACACTAATCAGTCAGCCTTATGTATATTGAATTCAGAAGGAACTTCTGTATCAAGGAACTATGCTTCTATCCAACCACACCATGGTTGCCAACTTCTTCAAAATAACTAAAGCCTACATTGTCCGGTTTCACAAACATGGATTAAGCCTAGCCCAAGACTAAAACAAAAATTCTATGAAGATCTCCATTGAAAAAAGTTCTTAGGTAGGACCAGGCTTAATCCATGTCTGGCAAACCAGCCCTATGTGTTTTTCAAGAACATTTTTCAGTTGTACCATTTTAACTTAAATCCATACTTAGGAAACAACAACTTTGGGAAACGCACCTAACTATCTAGACCTAGACTGTCCATATATGACACACTGTGTCTTTCCAACTGAAATATTAAGTCCCGTCTTTAAATGCAGGTTTCCTGAAATACAGCTGCGTCTCCAGCAGGAAGTGGACAGGGTGGTCGGCCGCAGCCAGCTGCCCACCATCGAGGACCAACAGCGGCTTCCATACGTCATGGCCTTCATCTACGAGGTGATGCGTTTCACCAGCTTTTTACCGCTAACCATTCCACACAGTACCACCATGGACACCTCCTTCATGGGCTACTCCATACCCAAAAACACAGTCATCTTCATCAACCAGTGGTCCATCAACAGGGACCCAGCCATTTGGACAGAGCCGGACTTATTTGATCCCCAGCGCTTCCTGGACAAAGAGGGGGTGCTGAACAAGGACCTGACCAGCACGGTCCTCATCTTCTCACTGGGCAAGAGACGATGCATTGGAGAAGATCTGTCAAAAATGCAGCTGTTCCTCTTCACATCCTTGGTGGTGCACCAGTGCAACATCACCTCAGACCCGTCCAAGCCACCTACCATGGACTACACGTATGGCCTGACGTTGAAACCCCATCCCTTCTACATAGCGGTGTCTCTGCGGGACAATATGGTCCTTCTGGAAGAGGCCTGCACACAGAACTACACCTATGATAAACTAACACATCCAGATGTAGATGGGTGAGGTCAGGTCAGATAGAACTGGAATAGAACTAATAGAAACTTCATAATACAATGAGTGTAAAGGTCAAAACAGTGAAGAATCTATATGCACCCTCAGGTATCAGCTGAAGAGTTCTGAATATATTTATAAGCTAAACTCTCAGGTACTTTAATTATGTTTCGCAAATATACTTTGTGAATACGAAACATGGCATTGACATGAGAAAGATCCTCATGTTAATTTTTTATAATACATTGCACATGCATAATAATGTCTATATTTAAATGATCTAGCTAACTGAGTCAATGTATTATCCTCTGTTGGTTTGGTACAACGAAGAATAATTTAAATTTTTCAAATAATTAATTTCTCAAAATTCTTTGCCTTACAAATTAAATGTTTTAATTCTATGTCAGTCTAACCCAATGTAAAGGGACTCTGATCTATTGCATCTGAAATGTGAATTACTCCCTATACTGCTCCCCTACAGTTATATAGGCTCACGATATTCTCTACTACTCTCCCCACTTTTCAGTTACATCCAGCACAAAGCAGGAACGCGAGGTGTCTTTTCTTATTTCAGACCGACGCAGTTGTCATTTCCCCGTCCAACGCCCAACATTGTCTAAATAGCAAATGCACTTGCACCCATTTGAGCGCCGGTGGGTGTGTTGGTCTAAACATGAGGTGTGCTCTAGCGCATTGCTGACACATTGTTATCTGGAGGCAGCTGAATGTGATTGCGCGATTGACCAGCAAAAATCTGGTCTAAAGTCAGCGCGAGGTGCATTATCAATATAGTATTGCCTATGGCAGGTGGACAACACTCTGCTTGTTACACATATAGGGATGTGCAGGAGCGCACAAACATGCAAAGGATTCAAATTGAATACACAATGTGAAATATCATTAGCGTGTAACCTAAACGTATTTTAGTAATCTCGCCATTGCCTAGATGGTCTGCCCCGCTTTCACAAACCCTCCTGTATAATATCAATCCATTTATAATGCAAGCGCACCTGGATTTTTAAGGGAATGGGAGATGAAACTCGGATTGGTTTATCGTATGTTACGCCACAAAACACAACCATGCGCTTTAGACCCTGCGCTTAAAAATAGGGACTTCTATGGTAGTCAGTAATTCTGGAGAAAGCTTGTTATTTTTGAACTCTTATCAAATAAAAAACACCTCTCCTGTCAATGCCATAGGGTGCAATATGCATAATTTTGCGTTCATATTTACAAATCCAGGGAACCGCCAGATTATTCTTTAAGTAAGACAATAGACAAGCTAGCAGACCTTGAGGAGATATCGGCTGAATTTTACAAAAAGTGTATTATCTTATTGACTACCTTTTAGCAGAAATGTGTGGGTCTTGGGTGCTATAACAGTGTATCTGAGGAATTTTCAGACAATATAGTGCACAGTGGTTCCTGCAATTGTGTAGAAAATAAGTTTTAAGAGCTAATTAGGGCCTATTGTTAACATACCATCATGGAACATCCATACTTTCTGTTGTTCTAAACAAACCTGTAATGAAATCTATGGGTTTGTAAAAAAAAACAAAAACAATTGTAGGTTCAAGATTGTGGTGTCAAGCTTGGATGCGTTTATCATATTTGTCATTACATATTGCATTTACTTTACAGAAAATTGAGCCCAATCTTTAAAGCAGATACAGACAAGATTTAATGTTGCATTAAAAAATCATTGTGAGCTGGGTTTGGGTTGTACAGGATGACACGGTTAAGATTTAATCAGCAGAGTACTACTTTTTCCTCCATCTTTCTACTTATGGGTCTGATGACCAGCTTTGTAAATTAAGAAAGAAAAAAAAATCGTAATAATTTAATTATTCCTAATATAATGTGGTAATTTAATTTACAGGAAATATGGAAATGCTTTGCAAAAAAATGTCAAGGTTGCTGGAGGATACATTTATTCATCACCACAAAACAATTTTACTGATTTGTGTTTAGGCTCAAATATTATCCATGTGATTCAAAAATCCAAATGGGAGATTGGATAATTTTTTCAAAATCAATAGAAAGAAATAACACTGTGTGGTTAAAATGTAATACATTATGATGGGATTTCATTTTTGTATCATCACATTTGACTTCTCTCAGACCAATATAGATATGTGATCCTAAACCATGTTTATACAGTATATTAAGATGCAACATTTAATTCATATTAAACCTTTATAAGGAGACATAAAATGTTCTACAAATGTTATAACAAATGAAAACAACTTGTATGGGAAATATTATTTTAATCTGTTGACAGAATTTATTCATATAATTATTTGCATTTCAAAAATGTTAGTGTGGTTCAATCTGACCATCTTAATAAAAAAAAAATTAAAAACACCTGTAACTTTTTGCTTCACCTACACCATTTTGCACTTCATTGTATTTCCCCATATTACAATACAAGAGGTTGGCTCATTCTGAACATTATTAAAGGCTACAATTGCCTAAAGGAACATTATTTTACAATTTAATATATCTGGAAATTTCCCAAAAATTATCTATAGGCTGTTTTTTTTTTTTAAATCAGGTGGTTAAAATATAAAATAGGGTCCCTGCAGGCAATTCTGTATTTGGGAATGTTGATTGACTAATTACAATGTCAGAATATTACATTAATGCAGAGATGATACTGTGCCGTGCCAGATGACAGAAGTGCTACATATTACAGGAAGTTTTTTTCCTGCACAGTATTTTATCTTGCCTTTCTAGAACATCCTGCTGGAAACATGCAGACATGCAGCTGATCAGACACCCAACCCAGTTTGGGAGTGCACAACAAGCCTAGATCAAACTACACATTAAACTATACTGAGAGGCCTAAAGCATTTGAGCAAGTTCACCCACCCCCACTTCCACTAGAACATTAAACTATTGTGCTTGGTAGTAATCAATATACAATCGTGACGTGTTAAAATTGAATTACTTGAAATCATAGGCTACACACAGCCTATACCGAAATTTAACTGAAACTTTTTAATTTTATGATTTCAGGTAAATACATTTTAACATGTGATTGTATATTGATTATCTACAACCAGGAGCTACTATTTGCGGTGAAATTGCATGCCCATATAGCTAAAAAATTAACAGGTGGTGGTAACTACGTAGTCATGCCGTAAGTCAACGACCGAAGTCTTCATCCTACGACGCCAAAGGCTTTCTAACGCTTAGAAAACTGACGGTCCTTGACCAAGATGCAGTTTTTGACGAGTCGGGAGTCAACAGTTGTGCCACTATAACAGTGGTAAGGTGTGGACACTGGACACCCCAGTATTATGAGTTTTACAAGTCAAACAAAATAAATGTAGCTTCAGCATAAACATGTCAATATTACTTACACATATACAGGGAATATTGACGCCATTAAGATTATTCTACCAGTCAGCCAAGATAGACAAAAATACTGCAGGGAATCGTAATCTGATTTGAATATGCAGCACCCATATAACTATAATGGCAGCACCACAATCTAAATAGAACTGGGACAAAGAAAGTAGCCTGAAGTTTTATAAAGATAAAAAAAAAACATGGGCTTTATATATATATATATATATATATATAGATAGAACATTTAAAAACTGAACAATCCTGTTATAATGTAAAACCCCTATAAATGTATTGTATTTATTACAGATTAGATAGATGTCAAATGTACAATATTTTCTATACATTTTAGATTGTCTTGTTTCTCCACAAAGTACAAACACTTAGTAAACAATGTGCATATTAATGTTACCAATCTGATATACATTCAAATATATTACCACATTGAAAAATGTTGTCAAATGTTCCACAAGTAATAAGTATTCCAGAAAGTAAAACAATGATGATACATATATATTGTACATATTCAATTGTGCAGATGAAAATTTTCTACACGGTAATCTTTAATATATGATGCAAATTTCTTAAGAGGTAAAACATAAAATCTGGAATGTATAAAAATACATAGTCTACTCACCCAGTAGCCTATAAAAATCTTTACAAATCTATCAAACTATCCTGATGTAGAAAGCCAAATCTTTGAAGTGGGAACAAAACCATTGGTCAATTAGCATCCAGGTGGGTTGTTCCAATTGTGCTGACACCAATAATGTTCCTTTATTCTGAGAAATCATCATGCGTTATTTTCTGATGATCACCTGCTAATGATATGAATGACTCCAGGCACAGCCTAATGACAAATGGTTTTTAATGCAGTGTCATCCAGACAGATGCAGAGCAGGAATCCATTAAAGTATTATGCTATGTTCACATAGAACACAGCAAACCGAATATCATGTTAGAGGATGAGAGCACGACGGCAAAATCAGTTGTGGCCGGCAAAAAAATTCAGACGCCGTTGAAAGTTCAAATATTTTAAATACTCAATGGAAATCTTCGAGGGAGGAAAATGAAAAATTGGGTGAGCAGCTATATGCAGACAGGGAAGGACATAATGGTAGTAACCATATAGCGAACAATGACCCGTTTCAACTGGACGAGGGATCTGGGCGGACATACGCGGATGGTGTGCATCTTGCCCAGGCTGTTAAATGGTTAACCAGATGGCAGTCTGGAGGTTGCTTTCGTGTCCACCGCCATTAGTTGTGATTCCATTGACCGAATTGGCATAACATCTACACTTCGTATTAGTGTTGGTGGACTATGCAACATGATATCCTGAAGCAGTAACCATAGCATCTGTGACAAGAGTGTTGTGCAATGTGCTCCTTTTAATAATCTCAAAAGTTGGAATTCCAAGAGAAACCCTCACTCTGTTTATGTCACACACACTATCAGACATTTACAGGAATTTCTGCTGTGAGGAAAGGCAAGCGTTTGCCACGCTCAGACTGCCGGATTGGTGGAATGACTGAGACAGTCTCAAGTCCATGGTCCCCAAGTTAACAAAGCTAAAATTCATACCAGTAGAAAATGTATAGTTTTTTCCCCTTATATTCTAGCTCAAAATGGCTACATGGCTACTGGACAATGTAGATTTTGAGTCGAGTGTATGAGTGTAAAGAAATCAATCTCCTGAAATTATAAAAGATGTGGTGCAAATTTCTTTAGTGACCCTGGTGACAGAGATGAGTTAGGCAAGGTTGGATGGTGCCCCGGCATGACTCGTCTGTGTTATATTGATTTATACTTGCGTCAGTTGTGAATAACACATACCCAGGTGCAGTGATGTGGTCCATACAAAGCTGACTAATGATTTATGACCTATATGCCGAGTGGACTCCTGTTCAGATTGAATGAAGAGCTTTAAATAAAGGTTACATTCAGAGAGATACAATAGAGTACATCCGATAATTACAATGAAAGACTCTTTTTGGCAGAAAAATTATTTCCAAAGGTCTCAGCAACTAGATAGTCTTTAGATTCCAAGAGAGGGAAAAAGTGAGTCCAGCTCCTGTTGTGCATCTTTATCCTACAAAAGAAAAGTGCGTTAAAATTCAATGTATAAAATGTATGAAATAGCTGTACTAGTTAACATCTCCACTGATTAGCCAGCAAGCCAGAAGGACATTTTCGAAGGGGATTTTCGGGACAAAGATCTGACGCAAAGACACAAAGGCTCAGCTGGGGCCAGCTTCCAATAAACAATTTATACGGTAACGTTGAAGAAGGGTCAATGTGGAACTGGAAACCGCAAGGCACTACTATGGTCAGTGGAGACAAGTACAATGCTAAAACGAGAGGTTTAAATGTGATTTCATTACAGACTACTGATAATCTACCTCTTTGGATACTGTATCCATTAAACATGCAGCTTCACACATCTTCCTGGCCTCAGAGCTCCGACCAATGTCTTTGTAGCACTGTCAAGAAAATCAATAGTAGCATTTCAAAAATAAAATCAGTAATTTCTTTTTTGTAGGAAATATTTTTTTTTTAAAAAGCAGGCTTCATCATGAATTTGTTGAGAATCATACAGTAGATCTGTTTTTATAATAATGAGAACTTGCATGCAAACATACTGACCTTGGCTAAATAGACATAGTTGAATTTTGAATATTTGGGGTGGATTTCTTCAACCTGTCAATTCAAGGGATAACAGACAGATGGAGGGAAAGGGAATTAGAAGATTATTAAATATGCACACAATGGATATATTCCATTCCAGGTGCATCTCAATAAATTTGAATATTGTGGGAAAATTCAGTAATTTCAATGATCTAATAGACAAAGTGAAACTCGTATACATCGTGGATTTATTACACAAAGTGAAATAGTGCAAGCCTGTATTTGTTTTAATCTTGATTACGGCTTACAGCTCATGACAACCAATGGAAGACCAGTTGAATTTTAATAGACACGTTGGCCTTCTGAAACATATATTTGTGTACAAGCACTCAGTACTTTGTTGGGGCTCCTTTTTCATGCATTACTGCATCTATGCGGCCTGGAATGGAGTCGATCAGCCTGTGGCACCGCTGAGGTGTTATGGAAGCCTAGGTTTCTTTGACAGCAGCCTTCACCTCGTCTGCATATTTGGGTCTTGTGTCTCTCATTTTCTTGACAATATCCCATACATTTTCTATGGGGATCAGGACAGACAGTTTGCTGGCCATTCAAGCACAGTAATCCCATGGTCAATGAACCAGGTATTGGTATCTTTGGCAGTGTGTCCTGCTGGGAAATTAAATCAGCATCTCCATAAAGCTTGTCCAGTGGACCAACATCAGAACATGACATGGCTTCCCAAATCACCACTGACTGGAAATTTACCACTGGACTTCAAGCAACAATTGTATTATGTGCCTACTCTTCCTCCCGACTCTTGACCTATAAGGTCTGAACTATTTCACTTATGTATGTAATTAATCCACGATACGAGTTTCACTTTGTCAGTTGAATTATTTAAATTCCTAACATTTCCTGTAGGGGAATTTCCATTGAGTTGAGTTCCATTAAATTGAATGTCCAACTGGGTCATTGAGTTATGTAGTTGGTCGCCATGCAAGTCCATCAAAATACCTCTCCTGTCAAGTAGGTGGGTCTTGAGGCAGTTAGCCAGCACTGTGTCCCAGACTTTACACAAGTAATGGGTGACAAGACTTCACCACCTTTGCACCTGTTAGTTGTATTCCATCGTTCTGGTATTGTATTGTCCTTTTGCTTAGATTCTGTACATTTTAAATGCAAAATAGTTTTTCATTTGTATCATATTTACTCTTTATAAATATGTTTAGTGTTAAATACAAATGCATTATTTGGAGTTGAGGCAATTGCAATTCTGTTGTGCTTGCACAATGATAATGTCCAGGAGAACCTCACCCCACTTTCTTCACCCTACGACTGAAATACAAACCCTCCTAAACTTAGGGGAAGTACAGAAAATCCATGGCCTCTGGTGAGCAACCAAAGTAGCAGCAGAACATTGCAAATTATGTTGTTTTTGTCAGCCTGAACCAGCCTTTCTGAAGGCCTTGCAGCAATGAGCTGCAAGTTATAACAAAGACCATCTAATTCAAATTAATTGGTAAGAAGTAAGATACACATGGCATAGTGGAGAGGCAAGCGCAAGAAGCGTTTTTAATTTATCTGCAATATAAACATGTGAGGTATACAGTAGGAACACAGATTAAGGTTTTCTAAATACCAGGGTGTTTGGCGGAATCACGGAGACCAGGAGCCAAGTATTATCTTAGATTTGGCATAATTGTGTTCTATGTGCGCCATGTTTCAATGGCTGGGAGAAAGAGCTTCAGACAAAATATATATTGTAGTCTGCCAACCCATTTCAATTGATAAATTAAATGTACATACACATGGAGAGAGACAAGCTCAGGAAGCGATAATTGTAACATTTCAAGAAAGCTTTCACACAATAGGCATCATGCTCAGTTGAAATCTGTCAAGTTGAGCAAAAACGTATATGTGCATTGTGCAAAGCCTGGTACGATGCAACAACGTAAAACAAAAAAAAAAAACTGGTGCAAGAGGGTATATGAAAGAAATTAAGATCTTACATCGAAATACCTTAAGAAAATTCTTCAGTGCATCTTCAACTGTTGCACTTGGAGGCTCTCCAAATAGTGTTGCAGCTACTTTCCTTTCAATCCACGATAACTGGGCCACCTGCAAGTATATTGCCAAAACATTTATCAGATTTTTGTAAAACCTTTTCCTTGAGGGTCTCGTTTCTGAGACCTATAGTCTACCAGCATTGGTGTCTGGTAACCCCCCTGTATAGGGCCCAATCATAAACAGTTAACCAGATGACTTGATCTATAGAATTGGAAATTCACTTTTTGTATGCCTTAATGTTTTGGCCAGAGGTTTACAATATGAATTTTAAAAATAATAATATGCACTTTGTGTGAGTGGACAACTGACAGATTCATCTGTATTTCCTTGTTCATGTTACCATTGCGCAATTATAAAATGTAATCTTCATTTAAACCGATAAGATATGGTTATATTTAAAAAGGTAATTACTTCCATAACCAGTTGAGAATCACATAATTCAGTTACACTTGTTGACAAATAAGGGAAAGATCTAAATATTTTAAAACTTTAGATACAAGTATCCATGATAAAATAGTAAATATATCTATAGCAGTAAACTTAATTGTATGATGGTATAACATCCCAGTTCTCTGTGTTTAACTAACAAACCATGGTTTATCTTATTATATATTATCTGGATTAAAAAGAATAGCAGGCAGCAGGACACTGGATCAAATGTAATGTTCTTAGCTTCAGCTGTTGATCTGAGAAAGACTAATTGCAGGTGTAGTGTTGCCTTGGGGTCATCATGGACCCTTTCAAAGACAAATAGTGCCTGAATGCAGACACTGACGTTATTGTTGAACATGAGAAGCATAAAGCCTGTATAAACTCAAGTGGTGCAGACTAGAGCCATTGAGTACAGGGCCACTTCTTCTCTTATTTGCAACGCAGTTCACATTCACAAACCTGTATGTCCTACACAGCAACATAAGCCGTTTCATGCATAACCATGACATACTTTATATAGACATGCTGGAAATGGAAACACTTCCATATCAGCTATCACCATGAATGCACAATGACTGCTGGGGCCAATGGGACAATATCTGTTAAACACCTGCAACAACAGAGAAACAATCCCCAAGTCACAAGGGAAAAGACCCCTAGGACGCCGTGTAACAGACACAACGTTACCCGGGTGTAAGTGCAGGATATAAATACTGCTCTTGTGCACACAATAGCTGGTGTTAACCTCACATAATGTGGCGTGTGGCTATAAAAAACAACAAACAAACAAGCTAAACAGGGAAGGAGTGGGTGGGTTAGCAAAGACAGGAGACCATACAGGCATGTCTGCCTGCACAAGCCAATGATAGATGGGAACAATAGGAGTGTCGCTGGGTTGTGCCTGCTCAGGGAAGAGGGGATCACATACCACATAACACCAGCGACCTAGCAGGTAATAAGACAAGGGGTCTTGTGGGTTCAGCTGGATGGCTTTGTCCAGATGATCCTGAGAGAGAGAGAGAGAGAGAGAGAGAGAGAGAGAGAGAGAGAGAGAGCAAACATCCCTCTTATCATCTGCATGCATCTGTTCTTATTCCCTTCTCTCTGGCTTTATCAGTTGTCTAATACTATTACGTGTCTTACCTGTTGCAGGCACGGGGCAGCAGCTGACAGGGAGTGCTGTGCCCTGTTGCCCTGTTGCTCTACAGCTAGAACATGCTCTCTAGCTGTCAGAGTGCTATATTGAAATACATATCACCGAGTCTAAAACATAGCTGCAACAGTGTACAGGATGGGAAATTACCAATGTTATCAATACACTATACCTTGAACACGTATCCGTTCTTTATCTTGTTCTGAATTGTGTCATATTCAGCCATAATACCGCATATGATGGCGTACCTGTGGACAGAGAGCTGTCGGTTCATTCCTTAAAAAAGTTGTAGCTAAAATAAGTCAGGATTTACTGTATGCCATTAGAACTGTGTTGACAGACAACAGTCTTGGCATGTAATGCTGATCCTACAATATATTTTTCATCTGCATACTGCATTTGCTGAATGAGTTTTCTACAGGAACTTCATTCCAACGCTCACCCCCCACCACCAGCTCCTCTTCCTAGGGGAGATAGGGGTAGGAGTTCTACTGTACATATTCTTGGTGAGCTTGCACGGCACTGAAGCCTCCATTGGAGAAGGGGGAGGAGATAGATCAAAGCGATTTTACCACCAGCTTTGTTTTTTAATCCTCTCAACACAATTCCCTTTTCAGATGAAGGACTGATGCATACAAGGGTCATCTGATATGCTGGTGCAAGGTGTTGCTTGTTAAAGGAATCTGTGCGTGCGTGTGTGTCTACACGTATGCTACACGAGTGTAATGGTGCAAGATACATTTTTGTTTTGGTGGGGGGGGAACTGAACATAAAGTCTCAACTTTTAAGGTGGTAGAATTATGCTCAAGTTAATTTCAGTAATTTGTGTTAAAATGTAATGATTTTTGTCAGTATTTAGCAAACCTATGAAGTCATGTGTAACAAAGTCTGTCCCACCCGGACACCGAATTGTCTAAGAGTGAGATTAAGTAACTACAACCAGCTTGCTTACAACTGGTCAACATATCTATATGATCACTGGTCAACAACACACGCCATTAGATATTATCCCGCCCATTAAGAAAAGTTGTAAACCGCTCCATTTGAAATATGTCCATTCCTAGAACAGTCAATGTACAATCATACGTCAAATCAAAACTCCATTATCATGCTTTGGTCAAACCCATGTTTTAGTACTGTACATTACCAGTCAACTATGTGGAAACACTGGTATAACTGCCTTTTATTTTTATCAAATTGTTTTTTACATTTTGGATGTATGCGTTGTATTGCTGTCTGTGTTTGTATGTTTTTCTAATGGACAACGAGTCTGATAATAAAAGTTGATGATGATGATGATACGTAATGGGGAATTGTCAAGCATTTAGGGAAAATGCAGAAACGGTGCATGTATTACATCCTCAAAGTTTAGTGGGGTTGTCGTATTTATTTGCTTTTCTGAAACCATAAAAGAAGAAACCAGCATAAACACACACAAGAATAGGACATGTATCAAAGGGATAGTATCAGAGGTCGCGTTAACCGAAAATATTCCGTCATTAACTGACGTAATATGTCAAGTGTTTGTACATAATAGGCGCGCTCGTTTTAAAAGCAGGGCATTCCAATCGAACCCTATATTTAAAACTGAAAAAGTCGCAGACAGCCCCTCACTAAGGTGCAGTGATGTGAATTAAGCGACCGGCAACTCTAACCCCGGTTGTAAACAAAGACACACGTGAGCGTTTTCTCACAAATGGGATGAATCTTGGACTTGAAAGCTGAAAGGTTAAATTTGTAGCCTACTACGGCTGGTTCTTGGTTTCATTTCTAGGGGTGCACACGTGCACTGATCAGTGTAAATATAGCCGTTGTGCCGAAACAGGCACTGGAATTTTACAGTGCAACAGGAATGTTTGTTTTGAGAACTCTTGAGACATTGATTAGCGGACTATTTGCAAATGCTAGACTGTGATGGTCGTCATAGTAGACAAATAAACTGGGGCATGGTCTGACTCTAGGCTTGAAGCAGCCGTGACATGTGATGATGGGTGGTACTGCAGCTGGAAGAACCAACTACAATACACACCCCATTTATAAATTCGTTATTGGTTTTACTGCTCCGCAACATTTTTTTTCAGCTGTCACACTTGCCTCATATGGTACTTCATAATATTATCTTGGTACATACATTTTTTATAACGATGTCAATAAAGCTAGTTTGGACAATTATTTTTCATTTACCTATGTACAGTACTACGGTATTTAAGATGTCCTTGAGTTTTTTGAAAGGAGTCCTGAAATAAACTCACTCACTTTTGTGAGATACTGTATATATATACACACACATATACATATACATATATATACATATACATATACACACACATATACATATATATATATACATATATACATACACACACAAATATATATACATACATATATACAGTATCTCACAAAAGTGAGTACACCCCTCACATATTTGCAAATATGTGAGCATATCTTTTCATGTGA
>JAODUK010035588.1:0-21745 GCA_027564635.1 Typhlichthys eigenmanni | reverse complement strand
GTTTTGTTGAACGCCATTTTCGCTCTAGTTTTCTATTTGTTTGCTTAAACAAGCGCAACTCAGCTGTAAACCATGGGAAACCATTTTAATGTTTTAATCTCCATTAAGATCCTAGAAATCAATCTAACACACACTGACATGGCACATGCACACACACATACTGTATGTTATATTTTATTTTGTCTTTTTATTACACCTTGAATTATTTCCACAAACATATAATAATAATATAATAACAATAACAATAATAATACATTTGAAAATGGCACAGGTAAGGGGTTTAACACAGGAAGTTTCACTCCCACTCGCACGCAAGGTCATGGGTTCAAGCCTTAATGTTAACTTCCCTGTAAGTTGGAATATGCCTACTGCCTGCTGAATATTAAAATGATATTATATGGCACTTTAGAAAATGTTATCTGCTAAATTATGTAAGTGTAACTGCATCCTAAAATGTGTTTTTTGAGCTGTAAACTAAGTAATTATTATAGTAATACATCTGTGATGAGACACATTAATGCTGGTGTTAATATTGACAAAATGCATTTTTTATAAAAAATCTGCATTTAATGGTCTGAAAACAGAACTACGCGTCATATATATAAAATCACCCCAGGACCTGGCTGGTTTTCATCGCTCATACGTCATTCATTTCAAATGTTAACATTAATGTTAATGGGGGCCCCTCTCAGCCCCTCCCCTCCCCTCCCCTCCCATCACTCAGCTCCTTGATGCATTTTTCAAAGTTGTAGTGGGTGGAGTCAGGCTCAGAGCTGGGGTGAGTAACACTTTAACAGTATTTATGTTCCCTGTTTCTGTGCCTCCATGTCTTTTCTCCAGGTGACCCTGCAGTATCTCTGGGAGAAGGAGTTCCAGGTCCTGGTGTTTTATCACAACCCGATGGCGCTGGAGGTGCCCTTCTTGTGGCCAGGTCAGATGATGCCGTCCCCCTGGGCCAACACCACTGACCCAGAGAAGCTGGTGCAGTTTCTCCAGGCTTCTGTCACCGACCGAAGGTCAGCGTCCATGGGCACACCGTAACTGAATCACTGTAACGTGTCATGCTGTGTTGTGCCACAGGGAGTACGTTGCCTGGAAAGTGTGCGTATGTCTTAAGGATACATTGCACAATGTGGCTCAAGCTCACCCAAACAAATGTTCATGAATTTGTCCATTATTCTATATATTACCATGTTATTACATTACATTAATCCCTTGTGGTAGAAACCAGCATTACATACAGTAAATATTGTTTTGGTTTGAAAGTGTGCCTTACCCGCCAAGACCACCTGTACCTGAGGGCTAAGGCCTCTCCTCTCTACTCTTCCCCCTTATGGATCTCCTGAGCTCACACTGTTTTCTACCCCTCCCGCTATATCCACATACGAGACATGTGTCTCAAAACATTAGCACAACCCCGCTATAGCCACATACGTGACATGTCTCAAACATTAGCACAAATATTTGTGTTCTGGGAGGTGCAATAAAAAACTACAAATTTGCAGTATTTGAGTCAGTTACCTATAACCTGGTCTAACCAGACCTAAAATTCACTTTATATGAACATGGTCTGGCCACGCTTTATTGGGGGTTGTTTCCAGTAGTTGTATCCTAATGGGAGTAGACCTTCAGTTTATTAAAGTGTAACTGCAGCCCAGCTCTGAGCCTGACTCCACCCACTACAACTTGCAAATACAAAAATGCATTAAGAAGCTGAGTAAGGGGAGGGGAGGTGAAGAACGTCATCAAGTACGCTCATACTTGATGACGTATGAGCGTACCAGGTGTACTGATAAAAACCAGCCAGATCCTGGGGTGATTTTTTTACGGATATGACGTGTAGATCCATTTTCAGAACATAATGTAAAATTATGATTTTTATAAAATTGGGAATTTGTCAACATTAACGCCAGCATTGATGTGTCTCATCACAGATCAATTATATTACTTAGTTTACAGCTCAAAAAACACATTTTAGGGTGCAGTTAAACTTAACTATTGGAGCAGCCCTTAAAGGTATGTATACTCAACAAGCTAAATGTAAGCTAATACACTTTTTTTAACAAATATCTCTTCGCATTTCGCTAGCTTACCGTTCTCTGTGCATGTTGAAAAAAGTATCTGATACTTCTACACAGCCCTGGCGCCGTAAATAATAACATAGCAGCGTAGTGCCGTAGCACTGCGCTTTGCTTCACAATGCATTTCATGTGAACAAAGTTTCCAGGCTACAATCTGATGAGAACTGATCTGAGAGCAATAGTCGGGCAGAGCCAGGACACCAGTTTCCTACCTTATATTTGAATGCAAAAGCAAGGCGTTCCAACATCCGACAACCAGCCTATGATACATATACGGTACATTCTTATAGTATGTATCCTAACAAATAATTCACATTAATAGACGTAAACAGTAGGAACTATTTTACAACATTAATAGCGTTGCACTGGAACGCATATGGCACTGCTGTTCCATGGTGGTTGGTTGAGAGTGTCAGCTCCCTGGGAGCTGCCTCTAGGTGTGTCTCATCAAGCTGCAAACAATCTGACACCCCAATGAGTGACACCTGTCCTGAAACTGTAATGAGCTGTCGCTCTACTAGCATGATGTTGGTTTGCTGCTGCGATGTTTGTGTTTTGTTCAAGTGGCATGTTGACAAGACACTGATAATGATATTATATTGAAGTAATAATATCAACATCACTTTTCTAACAGCAAGTGCATTTGCAGTAAATACTAATTATTTATTTACTTGATACACTTGATACACAGTTTCAGTTTTGCAATCTCAAACCCACTAAAAGGCACTCTATACGATATGTTGAACATAAATAAAACATAATAAAAATATATATTTTTAAATGTAAATATAGTGTAGTGGAGTTATTGCATCCTGAGCAAAGAATGAAATCACACTCCCTCTGTGTGTGTTGTAATCCCAGCTCCTCTCTACTTTGTTTTCATGGACGCTTTGCTTGCATGTATAGTGTGTGCGTGTGTGTGCGTGTGTGTGCGCGTGTGTGTGTTGCCCACATAGTATTTGTTTTAGTTTAAGATGCTTAGTGTGCTTATTGTGACATCTAGTGGTAGAAAGTCATATAGAGCTATGTTAAGGAAACCATTGCTATCCAGGTTATTCCTGTGTGACCTAATGTATGTGCGCCACCATGACAGCCAGCACTGTGTTTATCACTTCCGGTCAATGCTCAGACCACACAGAGAGGAACAGTGAGCTCAGGTTAAAAATTCCAAAAAGTAGTTTGTTGATGTTTCAGTGTGTTCTATACATAATAATTTGGGCAGAATGCACTTGCCTGGCACTGTAAATGTTAAATTTTATGCTGGTGGTATACACTCAATTGGATCCCCTTAAATGGATAGCCTAAGAATGGTGTGTTGATTTTCTTTTACAGTAGGATTTAAACCGTTGGACTGATTATAATTTTATCAGACATCTGGTTTGACAATTAACTATTTTAAGTGTCTGTTTTATTTACTCATAAACAACTATCTCTGCCGATAAGGTGCCAATAACGAGAGCCAATATATGACAGGGACCCAATGGAGGGCATACCAACAGTGTGTTTGTGAGTGTGGGAGGATTTGAATGTGAGATCAAAACACATTGAACAAAACCAACTGCTCACGTTAACTATATTTATGATTCACAGAAAAACAAAATACATTGGTAATTTCTTAATTTTCCTATTGTTGTCTTAATAAGGACACAACAAACAAGCCATATGCCTTTGACGTTTTGAGTGCGCTCTACCCATACAGTCTATATGGCTTTGCCTTGGCTTTTGAAAATGCATATACTGTGTAGCCTGTAGTCTCCATCATTACAGAATAAAATACGGACTACTTTGTTACCGTGTAGGTAATTGTAACCTCAGTGCTATTACAATTTTGAAGCTCCACGCCATCCACACCTTCTGAAACAACCAAACTTAACTGTTGTTATAGCTGACCCCGGGTTGATAGCCTAATCAACACTTCCTATCAGTTTAGCACACATATAAAGAAGTTTTCACGATAAAAAAAAATATATATATTTATGTAACCACCGAACACTTGCCATATTGGTTAGTTACTGTAACAAATGCAAACTACTGAAAATGTAAATTTTTAATTAATTAATAATTTATCGCTAAAAAACATGTTAAATCATTGTACTGTACCACTGCTAATATGGGCTATAGACAGTTGGATGTAAACACTCTGACCGGAAACAAAGTACCGGAGCCATTATTGATGTGCCATGAACCAATAATAAGGTGGATATAACGGGAGTACCCTGTTAACGTTGTGTGTCTTCTACAGGAGGAAGGGCACGTTCTTTGTCTCCCAAGTTGTCCTGACGCCCAAGGCCAGCACGGTGATGAAGGGAGTGGCTAGCGGACTGAGGGAGACCATAACAGAAAGGTGTGTGAATGTGCATTGCTTCAGGCAACGGGTGCCATTATAAGATACAGGTATAGACCGGAGTCTCTCTCTCTCTCTCTCTCTCTCTCTCTCTCTCTCTCTCTCTCTGTCTTTCTCTCTGGTTCTCTCAAACACACACACACACACACACACACACACGCATATCTGCTACACTGGCCTCATTGCGGTCTGTTTAGCTGCCATATCTGGGGGGAGGCTCTCAGCCTTCTCATTGTCTTTCTCTCTCCCTCCACACATGTTACCCAGTAATTGTTTTTTTCACCATCGTCTCGTTCTATTTTTCAGTCCCTCTTAATGCCTCGGAATGGTTAAATGCCTTAGCAGCAGAACCATCAATTTCCTGGAAATGAATAATTTATTTGCTGGCCGCTGCCAATTAGCATTTTGTTATTCTGATTTGGGCTCTGTTAAAAACACACTTCATTCTTTCGACGGCACACACAGCCTTTGTGGAGGTCTGTTAGGCAGCAGGCAGTACTGCTATGGAACAGGAATATCTTCCCCATGCAGCTAGTGTACACACACTTAGCAGTACGCCCCCGTGGCTTTGTTCACGCAAATTTGTCCGCTGAGTGTTTTGTGTGTAAATGGCGCAACGCTGTGGGCATGCAGAGATTCCGTGTTGAGTCAGCCAGGACGTTGATACCAGTGGGGCCCTCTCAACCGAACCAGCCATGACTCACTTTCTACTCCCCTTCGCTCTCATGTCATAGCTCTAACAACATCTATTATGTTGATATACTATATTTCTGTCAGCTGTGTACAGTATATGCTGCTCCTGGCATTTTTGCAGTTTATTAATTGCCCTTCGCTCCACCTGAAAGAGTAAGTTTTGCTCAGCGTGGCATTGATTTGATGAACAAATTCATGTCTCGGAACATAATTAAAGAAATAAAATGTAATTTCTGTTATATCTTCAACCAACTTAAACCCAAATCAGGCCTATGCGTGTCTCTCTTAGGGCCTTGCCAGGCATGATGCAGTGGATCCGGGCTCAGAGGCCCGGGGAGAGCGGCATCAACATCATAACGGCAGATTTTGTGGAGCTGGGAGAGTTCATCAGCGCCGTCATCACGCTGAACTACCACCTGGATGAAGAGGACGACGATGCCACCTGAGAGTCTGTAGGGGGCGCCAGAGAGCATGGTTACGGCCATTGTCAGCCATGTGGTTGGGCCTGCACTCACTCTTTCTTTGGTATTCATTTAAGGAAAGGAGGCTGGCTGCATCCTCTAACATTATTTAGGGCTATAGGGAAATATCAAATGACGATGTGGGCGAAACCATATGATTGAGGATTGTTTGGATTGGAGGAAAATACTTTTTGTTTTCTATTTTGGGATCAAAAGGGCAACTGGATAAAAAAAAGATTTCCTTTACCGCTCATATACTGTAAATATAATTGCTTTGTCCACCAAGCAACCAGATGCACTCTGTTCCATCAAAGGGGATGTTCTTAGGAGCATATCAACTTAATAATAACTGTAGGCATATACTCTAGTTCTTACAAGTTTAGTGACAGTGACGGTTTCTAGAAATTGGATATAAAATAAGTCCCAGTCTCTTTTGAAGTGGTCCATGTTGTGAACCACTTTTGTATGGACTGGTGTATGTTGTGAGATGTTTGTCTTGTTGGGAGAATATGTCCATCACCCAACTGTTATGCTTGACTTATGTGTGGATCACCAAGACATTTCTGAAAGTGGTTAAACAAAAATGCTTTCCAAATAAAACCAATTTAATGTTCTAATCATGCAATTAGTGACAATCTATTTTGGCTCTCAATGTCTCTCGAGGTTTTTCACCGCTACTCTGAAGTAATCTTGAGTAGACATTCGTTTTTGCTGTGTTTTATTAACAAATGAATAATTCCATAAACAAGCCTTTCCCACCTGTATATGGTGGGGAAAATATATTAGTTTACTGTATTTTGTTTTATTTTTGTCTTTGGTCTCTACGCAAAGCAGTCATATTGTACTTGTGCAAGCTTATGAGTAAAGTAGGACAAAAAAATCAAATTAGCTGCTGTTACATATTCAATAACTGTTAGGCAGAGTAGTCTTAACAGCTAGGGACACACTACTTTTTGCATGTTATGCAATGGGTAGGCAAATATAGTGTTCTACTACAGTAAACTATTATGTCTCTGTATCAAACTGCACAATGAGGTTTGAAAGCATCCCCATTGTAAGCCTTCATCCACTGAATGCCTTTCTGTGTAGAGGTGTAAATATTAGTCAGTGTAAAGACTAATTAGGCCAGTGTTTGCTCCTTTGATCAAAACCTCCGTAATAGCTAAAAAATAATTCCAGCTTTACTTTTTTCAAAGGGATCATTATTAATTAGAATTACTTTTTTTTATTCCAGATTCATTACCTTTGCTTGACACATTGAAAACGTTCTTCATTTAAATCAGGAAATACAGTATATATTCCTATAATTGGAATCAGATTTCCATCTAAACTGTCTAGTTGAGAGCTAGTTGTATCATGGTTGTCCCATTAGGAGCTCCATGCATGTTAAATCATCATATTTCCATTAAATATAACTCAATGATGTACAGTACAGTTTACATCATTTGTGTTTGTAATTTTGTAGTGAATTTAAGTAATCCTGCAGCCAATAGTTTCACTCCTGCATCTTTACATTTTGCACACAAATGATCAACAGAGACATATTATGATCAGTGTGACATCTTCTGCAGAGAATGTAGAATGTATTACATTGTTGTCTCGTTTGTTGTTTGTTGACCCAAATAGGAAGGTTAACATTTGAATTTGTGAATGTCTTTTTTTGTGAGTACAAGTGCCATTTATCATAGTTTCATCTGCTTGGTTGACTGAATAAACATTCCAAGAGAGTATTGTGTTTAGTGCAATCTGTTTTATAGAGTAAAAAGCTATGTAAATACTGTAATTGCATACTTTATTGCCAATAAATTGTAATTCTTTTGAACTTATTGCCAAGACTCTTTCACAAAATATACCTTTATTTTACTTCCTTTTTAGGTCTTATATATTTACTTACCTGCTGTTTTGTGCATGAACATATCTTCCTCATGTTGTATATTGGAAAAAAACATGACTTTGAGCAACTTTGTAATTATGTTAGTAATTTTTAAATAAATATGTTCTTTGATATATTCTTTGTTAATAATAGAATACATTTCCCTTTAAATCAAAGTCCTTAAACTATTTTCTAAACATTGCACTGACACTCTAAAGAATAAGTTGCATATTTGAATAAGGTTTGTAAATGATTACTGGTCTAAACTGTCTTGCCTTCCCGTTCCTGTACTGCCATATCTGATGTGACAAAGACTCCTGTTGCTGTGTTCAAATAAATGTGATTCTAAGTGGAAATTGACTAATCAAATAAAGCTTCTATGACATATATGATATTTGTATCAACTTTTACTGTGAAATACATGTATTATATAACTGAACAACTGATAGCAACTACATGACTTATCACATACAATATGTTAGTTCCAGCATAATGTCCTGGCTTGGATGATAGCTACTTATATGTTATTTGCATGATTACATATTAATTGAAATTACACAGAATACAATTTTGGAATTCTGTGTAATTATCATTAAATCATCACATAATCATTAAAGCTTCTCTAAATTATGGATATACCTTTTGAATTTTAAAACTGTATGTTCATATTAGAGAAGCTTTAATTATTTTGTACCAGCAAATCACTATTTAACTATTATTTGTTTCACTTTGATTGGTTCTAACATTGGATCGTGCACTGCAAATCAGTTGGCACAAGCTGGTTGGCTCAGGGACAATGGTGTGAATCTTCAGGTGTATCCATCTAGAGTATCGTCACATGCCCCTTATAATATGCCAACTAAAACAGACTTAGCAGACCCTGGTGTTAGTCCAGAGTCAATGCGTGTGACAGACTAATTCAAAGGAGCATGATGAATTCATCCTGTTACCACGGTGATGAGCACCTATAATAGACTGACCTTAACGAGTTTGTGTGTTGCCATTCAGTGCCACTTCTCAGCTATAATGCAGGCATTAGCTACAGCCATACTGAGTTGTTTGTTTTAGAAATGATCGTGCAAAAAGAGAGCGCCAGAAATCCGTTTGCATAGTGGCTCAATTTGTGATGCAACAAGACAGCGTATTGATTGCCCATTGTTTCACCTTCAGCAGGTACAGTACAGTATGTGCTACATTATCCAGGCTTCTATTGTCTCTAACACAGAACATTCATATTCTGATTTTGATGTTAATCACACACCACTTTGATGACTAACATAAGGGAGGGGATGTTCACTATCCATATTATATTCATGTGATGGTACTATGTCATCTGTACTGACCTCTTTTGACTGTATATTGTGTGTGCCTTCACGTGTGCTGAATGCAATGCTTTGCTGACAGGTCAGTACAATCACGCTCAAAGAAAAGGCACATCATTGACTAAAATATCCATTCATCCCTTCTCCCTGCTCAACGGTGACATGGCCACACTCTCATTAATTGATTTGACATGTGATGACAATGTGTGTGGGTTTTGGAGCAGAAGTAATCTCCCTACCTCCCTACATCTCTCTCTCTCTCTCTCTCTCTCTCTCTCTCTCTCTCTCTCTGTGAATGTCTTAGAGTGGGTATTTTGTGGAGGGGGCAACATGCGTGTGTTAGAGTGGGTATTTTGTGGAGGGGGCAACATGCGTGTGTTAGAGCGGGTATTTTGTGGAGTGGGTAACAATTTTAAGGCCAGTCTCCACACCAATCCCACATGTATTCCAAACTTTGTATTTAGAGATTGCATCTCATAGTAATTCTGGCACCAGTCATATAGACACGTAAGACTTCAGTGCACATCAGAGAAAGAGTTTGTGTTGTGAGTTTGTGTTGTGAGTGTGTGTGTGTGTGTGTGTGTGTGTGTGTGTGTGTGTGGGGGGTGTGGGGGGGGGCTGCATATTAATATTTTAGAAACTAATCATTAAAATGTTTTGCTGCCTTTCTTGGAGCAGATAAAATGCATGTGCCACAAGTAAGTAAGATAAATATGTACAAATAAGATACTGCCGGTGCCCAGTGCAGGTAATATTTAGTCAAGACCACCATTAAGTAGTTTCTGAGATGAACTGGGAACCAATTAAGGATTAGGGCAGCAGCATTCTGTACCAACTGGAGGCTTTTAATGTTCATCATCTGAAGGCCAGAGAATACCAGAGTACGTAAGGTGGATACAAATGCATCAATTATAGCCTCAACACTGATACAGTGAATGGGAAGAATGATTCCAATATTGCAGAGAGGGAATGATGCCAATGTGCAATTCAAGTGAAGCAGTGCAATCAAATACACCTCCCAGGTTTTTGGGTGTTTTTTTTTCATTTATAATATAATTATATACATTTGTGCTTGGCAGGCCCGATCACAAAGCATTGCTATATTACGTAAATTAAGCAGCAGACAGTTTCCCAATGCTCAGTTTCAGAAAGCCTTGTGGACATAGCATGGGCATTTAATAATACCAACACAACCTATAGAACACAGCAATCAAACAGTAATTGGTCTTTGCATCTAAATTGAGATGCAGTGATTACTTTGCCAGCTAAGCAATAGGGTGTGTGTGTGTGTGTTTGAGAGAGACTGAGAGAAAAAAAGGGAGCGAGAGAGTGAGAGAGAGCGAGAGTGAGAGAGAGAGAGAGAGAGAGAGAGAGAGAGCAAGAGCCACGCTATAACCAAGTGCCATTAGCATTGAACATGCTCTGCTTTGTCTCAAGTGTGCACGCTCGAACATGTCTCTGCCTCCTATGCAGGCCAGCAGAATCACGTGGCAGACTGCATGCTGGGCAGATGGCTTTCTCAGATCATTCTAGACTCATCATGATGCCCACGGGACCAGCACTAATGGAGGGCACGGCACAGTGCCCGGTCAGTCTGTGCCAATCTAGCCTGGGGTCTCGGACCGTACTGCTGCTGTGTAATAACAGGGCCATCTAGGACCGTCATTTTAGGACTGATAGCAAATCTAGAATGTCATTTGTAGTGACCATATATTGACCTCGGTGGCAAGGTCGCCCTGCAAAAGAGACAATGTGTTTCAATTTATATCCCAGTGGTGAACTAAAGCTTGAGTACATTTGTAGTCGTACAGTTTAATGGCCTGGTTTGGTAATAGTGTCTCCATTATTGATGCTACTTGCACTGCATGTAGCATACGGAAAATGCCATAGGCTACAAACCCATCCCGTATTTACACAAACATAAACAACCACAAACTACCTCAAACAACCATAGCGTACCTCAAACAACTAAAAAACAAATAAAGCCTCCTCCAATGACAACTCAAAAAACAACCACAAACGATTGTGTAGTTTTGTGTTTTGAGAGATTACCTATCAAAACCAATCAACTAAATCAAACCAAACTACTTCATAGAATAGAATAGCCTAATAATTGGGGTAACTGCTCTAATAGCCTCAATCCATATATAATCCTAATTTAATTGTATTTAATTGAATTGCACAGTATTAACTTAAATTCATTAGATTTTTTGGCAATTTAGCAAATAAGCAGGTCTATGTGTTATATGCTTGCGGTTGGCTAGATTGTCAGTTAAGATAGTTGCATTTTAGCCTTTGAATCTGGACTTGAGTTTACAGTCAGTAACATCAATATGGAAATGTTTCTCTGCTGCCCTCAAGTGGAAAATATAAACATTACATTTGCTAGTTCATATTAGATCATCTAAAATTGTTAGAATATTTGATAGTTCATATTAGATCATATACTATTATTAGAACATTTGCTAGTTCATATTAAATAACTTCAAAGTATTAGAACATTTGCTAGTTCATATTAGATTTTCTAACATTATTAGAATATTTGCTAGTTCATATTAGAGTATCTAATATTATTACAACATTTAATAGATAATCTATGCACTAATAGCAAATGTGACGTTAATAGAAAGTTTAATTTAGATTTGCACATAACATATTTTATAGTTCAATACAAACAAAACATTTAATTATATTGTGGAAATGGGAATGTTGTGTTGATTTTGATGTTCTTTTGTATTGCTGCAAATATATAAAATTGTACTTTTGACTGTTGAGATGAAGTAGAAGAATTGCACAATTCAGATCCCCCACCCTATTCCCGTCACTGTTGGCTGAAGTCTTGTAAATATAATGTCACAAGCCAGAGTCCAAGCTTGTTTAGATCTATCGAGCTGCTCCTTTCTCACCATGAAAGTAAGTAGAGTTACAGTAGCCTACATTTAATTGCATTGCTAATCTAATGCAAAGACAATTCTATTTTCAAACCTTTCAATGAGCCAAATATGTTTTAACATATTTATTATGCTAATAATATTATCTATTTGAAAGGACACTCTTACATGAAATATGTTTTTAGTTTTGAAAGTGCACATATACCCTCCTGAATTCTGTCCTTGGCACCCATCTCTAATGGAAGCCTACAATTCTCATATAACCCTTCTTCTTACAGTCACCCACTTTTCCATACACACTTTTGATTTGAGAATTAAATGTACTGACATGTGATATGTGCCATATAGTTTTGTGTTTGCCTCCTTTCATTACATTTTCTGTACACTCTCCTTTCATACAGGTTGTTCAAGCAGCTCTACCATGGCTGGTAGTTTTGGTGTTCAGTCCAAGAAGGTAAAGAAATAATTATTCCAATACAGTATATGGTTAGGGTTAAAGTTTCTGTTCACTGTATACTGTATACTGTATAATGTATACTGTATACTTTATATAAACTGTGTACTGCATTATAATAGTGAATATATACTGTATACTGTATAATGTATACTGTATACTTTATATAAACTGTGTACTGCATTATAATAGTGAATATATAATGTATACTTTATATGCTGTTCATATATTTTGTCTTCGAAGGCTTTGTTACCAGGCAACACATTGCCAGTGGGGCCTTTATGGGGAGTGGTCTGCATGTGACCCATGTACCAAATTACAAGTTAGTATCATAATAAACAATAATATGTTATTAATATGTTATTAATCATTTATAAAATAATTTATATATTTTACTCAAATACTGATTATTTACTGTATGTGATGACATACAGTACATATGTCAAAGAAAATAATCCATCCATCCATCCATCCATCGTCACCTACTTATCCGGAGTCGGGTCATGGGGGCAGCAGCTCCAGCAGGGGACCCCAAACTTCCCTTTGCCGAGCCACATTATCCAGCTCTGACAGGGGATTCCCGAGGCGTTCCCAGGCCAGTGTGGAGATATAATCTCTCCACCTAGTCCTGGGTCTTCCTGGAGGCCTCCTCCCAGCTGGACGTGTCTGGAACACCTCCCTAAGGAGGTGCCCGGGGGCATCCTTACCAGATGCCCGTACCACTGGCTCCTTTCAACGCAAAAGAGCAGAGGCTAAAATTAAAACAATAATAACAAAAAGCAGCAATATTGTAGTCGGCACAAGTAACTAATGCCATATGAATAAAACATGCAGATCCATTGATAGAAAATGTTGCTGCATATTTTCAGAGTAGAGTTAGAGTTACAGCAGCCTACATTTAATTACATTGAAAATCTAATGCTAAGACCATTTATATTCAAAACTTTTGAAGTAAATTTGACCATATTTATTATGTTAAATAATAATATTTATTTATAATAATAATAATAATAATAATAATAATAATAATAATAATAATAATAATAATAATAATATAATACATTCTAATAATGCAAAAAAAAAAAAAAAGACCTTCTTGACCTTAAATTCAATTACCAAATTAATTGAACCCTAAAAATAAGAAATAGAAACTGATAAAGTTGTGTAAAGCTTGGTGTCGGTCTGAGTGCTGTTTGTCGTTTCAGTCAAGTAGCCGTACCATGGTAGTCTATGCTCAGTTTGGAGGGAACCCATGTGACGGAGTGCGCACAGAGACACGGACCTGTGAGACCACAAAAGGCTGCCCCCTGGTGGACGGATGTGGAGACAGGTTCCGGTGTCGATCTGGTCAGAACTAAAAGATATTAAACCTCGATATCTAAGGAGTGGGAGGATTCAAGACATTAGTCAATCACACCCATGAAAAATTCTGTCTTTGTAACTGTAGGTTACAAAGATGATTAAATTAACACAGCCCTTTGATGTCCATTTAGACAACACAATTGACACAACTTTACAAAAGGAGACCAAAAATGTATCTGTGTGTTCGTACCACTTGGTCACCTAGTGGTCATGCATATACAGTATAATAACTAGTCACTATAGTGTATAATTGTTTTCTTTTCTTGGTAATCAATAAGGGAAAAATGTTGATTTGTAGTCTGCTTTAATCATTTATATACCTCCTTCTCTCTCTCTCTCTCTCTCTCTCTCTCTCTCCCTCTCTCTCTCTCTCTCTTGATTGAAAACCAGGAATGTGTATTAGCAGGGCTTTATTGTGTAATGGTGATCAGGACTGTGAAGAGGATAACCAGGATGAACTTGTATGTGACTCAAAGCAAACATACCATCCATGTCTTGTGCGGCCAACACCACCTAACATTGAACTCTTAGGATTAGGGTATGGAAACATGCACGCACATGCACATACTTGCACACACATCATCTTTTGCATGTGTATCTAAATGTACAAATCCTCAAACACATATTTCCATGCACACACTGTGAAAGTATGAACCGCTTACACTTATGTGGCAGTTTTGATGCTGTGTCAGAGAAATGGAGTGGAGCTGTGATCAACACCAAGAGTTTTGGGGGTCAGTGTCGAACAGGATTTCTCCGTCAAACTCCCTACAGACTTCCTCTGAGCACCCTAATGTACAACTTTGTGGTCAGTCTATATGTTTTATTGTGCGTTCAGATTTATACACAACAAAGCATTTATCTGACAATATTATACAGTAGCATCATTTCTTTTTTCAGGTCAAAGTTCAGAATGAGTACAGTGATGACGAGTACACCAGTAAATGGCATTATGCCAAGGATATTGTGAACAGAGAGACAGTGACAGGAACCACGAAAGGTTTTAGCAACTATGATTACCAAGAAAGAGATGATGCCACACAGGTGTGTTACTCATACTAATTTAGTCACTCATTTACAATACAGCTATACAATGCTAGTGTTCAAGAGGGATTCGTAATAACTTCTTTATTCTTTGTTTATTTTTCATAAAACAGCACCGTAAGCTGGTGGTTTTAAATAACGACATAGAGGTAGGTCAGTTTCAGAATAATGCTCCGCAGTACCTCCCGATATCGGAAGAATTCTGGAAAGATCTTGCCAAACTGCCAACGGTTTATGACTATTCTGCCTACCGGAAAGTCCTATCAAAGTTTGGAACACATTACCTGTCTGGGGGAAGCATGGGAGGCTCCTTCAAAGCTGTAATAAGCATCAGCGAGGCAGTTTCCAGAAAGATAGGTAGTGGACCCAACTCTTTGTCTTTTTAGTCAAAGCTAAATTAATGTTTGCTTGGTTGCTTGCTACTGTGAATATGTATGAAAAGGTGGAGTCAGCGATTGTACGTTTACACAAATCTATTCACAGTGCTCCACAGCTGTCCTTTCTGTGTATACGTGCTGAAAAAAGAATCATTATATAAAATGTAATGTTTCTACACAGTCCTGGCTCTGTTAATTGGCATGCAAAGTGGTGCAGACGCACCACAAAACATATTCTAGCCTTGGCAATGTGTGTTTAATGTGGTGGGCAGAGCTTCTGAGGGAGCACCCATATGGCATTGAAGGGATTTTTGTTTTGATTGAGTTGCAAATATCAACAATCTGTTTTAAGGATAGCTGACTCCAGTTTCAGGGTTTGGCCTACACTGGAATATATGTAACAAACTGAATAATCTGCGTTCCAGTGAAGAATATTATAGCAAATAGTAATGCTGTAGCTTCCAGGTTATATATATTGTCTATTAATATACAGAATTTTATGTAATCTTACAGAGACTGTAAATGGTATAATCTAAGAAGCTGTTATATTAGTGTATATTAAAGGACTAATTTGTCTCATTCCTTCCCTAGCTAAGGAACAATTTAGCTATAAAGAATGTGAGAAAATCAAACGTTGGTTTCTCTTTTTTCCTATCGTGACTGAGAACTGCAAAGAGGATGAAGGGGATAAAATACTATACAGATCAGGTGTGGTGGCTTTAGCTTGAATTTCTATAAATGTCCTTCGTCCTTCCATAAATGTAACCCATCCCTCTTTGCTGCTTGTCTTCTATGACAGAAAGTAGCACTAGCAGCCATGTGAGAAATGTAAATGTGACTGGAGGTGACCTCCAACATATTGCAGCGCTGAAGCTCATGAGCTTCAGTGATCCAGAAAACAGTTGGAGGATGTACTCAAACTGGGCTGCTTCTGTCACCTCCTTCCCAGCGATCATTAAAAAAAAGGTGAGAGAAATTTATAAAATGATTTGAATCCCGTGTTATAAAAAATGTCGCTTTAATTTAAAGTAGTAAGCGTCCTGTCCACTACATTGCTTATATATTTTAACAGTACTGCACCCCATCAAACCTAAAGAGTGAGCTATAGGAGAGACATTTAGGGTACTTGGAGCGCCGTAACACAATCGACGAAAGCAGAATACTGTAAATGATAACAGCCTTTGTGGTCATCCATTATTAAATTAATAGAAAACATGCCACCACTCACCACAGGCGATTTAATTTTGCCCTAAATGAACCCTTCTGTGGCAGCTGCGGCCATTGCCAGAGCTGGTGAAAGAGGTGCAGTGTGCTGGTGTGAAGAAGTTGTTCCTGCGTAGGGCCATAGAACAGTATGTGGACGAGGCACACTCCTGCCACTGCCGGCCCTGCAGAAACAACGGTGTGGCTGTCATGACGACAGATCGCTGTGAGTGCATCTGCAAGCCTGGCACTAAGGGACAGGCCTGTGAACAAGGAAGTGACGTAGAAGGCCAGCAAGGTGCGTGGGCAGTTTGCGTTGTTTTGACTTAATAACTACAGTAACGTTTAAAATGCTGCTTTAAAGAAAGTGTAGTTTCTGATTATCGTTATTTTGACTTGACAACTTGACAACTAGAATCGGTTTATGAAAGTACCTGCACTTTTCTAAACTGTTTCAATGAACCATTATAGTTTTTATTATTTATATTTTAAGTCAGTATTTGTAAGGCAGCGTTCCTTATTAACTTTCCAGTGTTTTGGTTGAACTTAACTAATGATTCATATTAAGGCTACTTAAAAATCAAACAATGTAGGGTGCAAAAAAAAAAGTTATAAATAAATGAAACAACAGCACCTTGATACCAGATAGTGTAGTGGCCTACTAAACTGTAAGCACTATCCAAACGACATATAGAGACGTTTTAATTCACACAATATGCATCAATTTTGTTTGTGCTTATTTGTTTACGGTTGTTTATGTACTGCATTATTATTATGGGGGTCACACACTCATGTGGGCTAGAGTGAATGAGGTGTGATGGACTCGCAAGCTAATGTATGGCCTATGAACTGCAGCCCTGAAACGTGTCTTAAATGTAAATGTAAATGGCAATGACTTAGCAATGTACTGTATTTAGTTTTACAAAGAGTCATAGTTTGTGTTGCTAGAGTATATCCTTCACAGTATATCCTTCATATAGGAGTCATTCATGGCCGCTGGTCCTGCTGGTCTAGCTGGGCCTCGTGCTCCGGGAGGCGACGGTCACGAAGACGCACATGCTCCAATCCCGCACCTCAGAATGGTGGACAGCATTGCATCGGAGAGCCCATTGAAACCTTGGCTTGTGAAGACGAAGAATTAACATACTTAAGGTAATGTTTATATTCTTTAAATGATATATATGATATACCGTATACTGTTTCACCGTTTCATTGGTATATTATTTTCGCAGAGTATAAAATGAACATAGAACATTGCTATTTTATAATCCTCATTTAGAACAATGGAGCCCCAGTGTTTTGACATGTCTCTCCCGGCAATAGAAAAGTGTCCACATCCTCCTGCTCTAATCAATGGCTTTGTTCTGGTAACATTTTAACTATCTAAAATAAATCCTTGTTCAAAGGTTTCAAAAGGGCATTTAAAGTTAATCAGTACTTCAAAGAGTTTTTAATTGTGTTTTTCAATAAATTTTAAAATGTAATATACAAATATCTGTACAGTAGCATCTAGCATTCTCTGTGTAGTCAACTGTATAGTTCTTGATTTGGAGGTTATCCAGAAATCCACATAAATGATTATCACAATGGAAAAACAAGATCACACAGATTTGCTTGAAACGTCAATGCAATGACTCATACTTGCACAGGTCATTACATGGATAAAGTAACCTGATGTTTGTGTTTGCCCCCACAACAGAATCCTAAAGACATTTATATTGTGGGCAATATGGTTGAGTACTCCTGCACTGGTCAATACAGCTTGACTGGTAACCACATCATAGAGTGTACTGCTGCTCTGACATGGTCTGGGCAGCCTGGGCTGTGTAAAGGTGGGTGTGAATAACATGACAAATGTTTAATTACAGCCCACCAAATCAGGAATTAAAGAAGAATTTCACTTTTTTCAACTCAGACCTTATTAGGTTATAGGTTTATGGCAACAGTGTTGTTTACTGAAAAGCAATAAGTTGCAAGCCATGCTCTCTGTCTAATCGTATGCAGGGCTATAAGTGAATGTGAAGTTTTAAACTGTTAAAAAGCATAATTTTATTGTAACAGTATTATAAGCACAGTGAGAAGCTTGAGCAGAGCGATGGTCACTGAGCAGCTTTAGAGGTACAGTAAAGTGAGGTTGTGCTATGCTGCATTCAATTATAAATGACAGATATAATATTTTACAGATATGGGTTGGGGGGGAGATACCAACCTGTACAGACCCTGTTTGATTGACATCGCCCTGACAGTTTTCTTTTTTTTATTGCACTAGCTTGAGTATTCAGTTTGCTGACCTCAGGATATTTGCAGCCTATACGTCTCTATTAACCTTCCGCTGCTGAAAATAGATCTAATGAGCCACAATAACTCAAAAATCCTGCTACAGTAGATGGACAGCAATAAAGTTCTGTCGGACATCTAGCTGCATGTGCCTGCGATAAATGTCTTATACTTGAGCATGTCAACACTATCAGGAAGTGGGATAGGAGATTTTCATTAGCTGATATCACTGTCAAGACTCTGCATGTACAGTACGTATCTGGCACAGCACTACTAATTTCAGTCTATCCATTTATTTGAATCAGTAGGCCTATAGCCTAGTTATTTATCATATTTTAAAAGACTTGCAAGCAGCCAGACTCGTGTCATTTAGTTTCCCAATTAATTCCTTCACTGACCAAAGTTTACTGATGGATTTGGTCAATTATTTATGCAGTTGGTCATTGTGCATGTCAATCATGTCAAATGGACAGGTCTTGACGCAGTTAGCCGAAGCTGTGTTTCAAACTTTACGCAAGTAAAAGGCTGGCTCTGTGAGACTACATGTGTTACAGTACCTGCATTTCACTATAGTCACTAAGTGCAGCCTTCAACACATTCCGGAGGGCATGATTGTCTCACCACTGAAGACTGAGTACCACATAGGGGAGATGCTCACTCTCTCCTGCCCAATGGGAAGACAGCTATTGGGAGAGACAAAGGTCCTCTGTGATGCTAGTCTGCATTTCTCACCGGCTATAGAAGGCATTACTTGTAGCGAAGGTATGTCTCTGTTCTGTATACTGTACATTTAGCATACATATTTTATACATGTGAAGTGAAACTGATTCATGTTTATATGAACCTGAGGTCAAATAAATAAATGTTCTGTCCACTAGCCAGTACCCTTCAGCCGCCAACTAATAGTCCCAGTATCCAATGTGATCCATGGGAGAAGATCTACAAGGCTAAATGTGTTTGCAGGATGCCAAATGAGTGCCCGTATGTATTCTATCTAGGCAACCCCCGAGATGTCTCCATTCATTTGTGGTTGAAGGTGAGGATGCTTCTTGCTTTGCAGGTCATCGTTGGAGGTGTGCGCTACCAGCGCAGACAGGGGGCGCAAGACTGCGATGCCGCTGACCGTGTGCAAGCTGCGGGCTCTGCAGTGTCTCGGAAGGAGGTTGGAACTGGCGGGGAGCGGCAAGTGTCAGTGGCCGACCAGGAACTGCAGCAGCTGTCACATGTGGGAGACCTGTGATGGTACGCTGCCCGAGGTTGCATTAACTATCAGCGATTTGCCTCCACATGTTTGTATTCACTTGGTTAAGAGGAACAATTTCTTTACCCAATTGTGTGAATCTGAATCGGAGCCGCATGATTTGACAAAGAACACACACATGCACACACACACATACACACACACACACACACACACGGACACACGGACCTAGATTGACTCCTTTGTCTTTTCGCAACGCTCCACCGTAAGTACACACTGCCTCTATAAGGAGAGAGAAGTTTGGTATGTGACAGCTGTATTTGAAGTGAGAAAAATACACTAAAGCAAACATGGGGATGGATAAGAGCTGATGCTGGAGGTGAAGCAACACAATCATCGTAGCATAACACAGCGCGACACAACCCAACACAGGACCACACAATGAATCAAAGTGAGCTCACAAGCCTGATTCCTTCTCGCCGCTCTGCTTCAGATCACAACAGTGTGTGTCGGTGCAAGGACTCTGCAGACTGCATGGCCCCGGGGGCGAATGTGTGTGTTCGCGTTGGACAGAATGCGACTTCAGCCCAGACAATGACTGAATGTGACGCAGGACATCGGCGGTGTAAAGGGGAGGACGTGTCTGTTGTCAGCCTCTCTTCTTGTGACACAGGAGAACATCCTTAAACCAATGCACAATATAAAGTGGACTATTCGTTACAATGATAATAATTGTAATGCTAAATGAAATGAACTATACTGTATGCTGTAATAAACTATAGAGCATTTGGATCAAACAAGAGAACGGTTGGTGCTTTATTATTATCTTTTCTATGTGCATAATATGGACAATGAAGGCTATAATCCCGGCGTAATAGTGCCATAGAGTGTTGCTTGATGGGATGTGATATGATATGATTAATTTGACTGTAATGTGATTGAGTAGCCAAATCATGGTTAGGCACAATTAGTCAGAATAGACTAAGTGTCTGTTTAAAAGGTCTGCTCAGCAAACTTGGCATGGCTCAGCTTGCCAACCAAACCCCTGCTGACAAGCTATTCTTGCCTCGGGCTTACTGCTCACTGTGTGTTTAATGTGCACACCCTGTGAGTCTGTGTGCAGCAGGCAGTGTATCTGCTGTATAGATATATACTGTGTGTCTTGTGGTTCTTTTATACTGTATATATACTAGATCGTCACATCTCTGTAGGGCTGGGAACATGTAGTATGTGTGCGTGTGTGTGTTTTGCACTGAATGCTTTCAGCAAATGTACAGCCCACACATTGTGTACCTTACATTTGACACAGTGTCTTTCCTGGACCCGTGGACTTCTGTGTTGGTTCAGCCATGCCTGGCTGATACAGCAGGAGTGCTTTTTGTCCCGCAGGACACAGGGTGACCAGCTGGTTCCTCTTTGGGGAGCTGTTCTGACCTCCACAGTGCAATCTTCATGCCGTTCATTCCTATTGCTTTTATAATTCCCTTTCTTCTCCTTCTCCCCTTAATGTTCCTTATACTATGTAATGTGGTTCTCTAACCAGCAAACCTAAATGTATGTAAATAACGATAATCAACTATTTCTGTATATGAAATGAAAATTGAGATTGCTATTGAAGGGACACTGACCAACTGATAAAAAATACAATCTGACCAAATGCTTAGTACTTTGATCTTTGCTTCCCCCAAGTGGTAATAAGATAAACAGGCTTTAATAACAAAAGTTTTTATTAACAATGTAAAATGAGCATTTTTTTTTCAGCATTGACTACAGTACCTTCGCCATGCCCTAAACATTGATGACTATCATAAATAAACAAGACCCATGCTATCCGCCCTATATCTTAACTGATTGCTCTGGACATGGGCGGATGATGGATGATTCTTTGCTCAATTATCCCAGCTTTGAAAATAATGTAGAGCGCATCGCATATAGAGTATGTGTATATACAATTTTAACCTCTCCGTTTATAGATAGATATAGTGTGCAAAGAAGTTTTCTTTATTAGTATTGTATCGTATCTTCATCTTTGAAGTTGAAAAGTAAAAGATGGGTATGTGATTTTTTTGGTTAATGGAAGACTAAAATAAGTTAGGTAAGTTATATTTTAAAAAGATAAACAGCAACTAAACAATAGACAATAATACACAATAAACATATTT
>JAODUK010035577.1:0-21748 GCA_027564635.1 Typhlichthys eigenmanni | reverse complement strand
AGAGAGAGAGAGAGAGAGAGAGACAGAGAGAGAGAGAGAGAGAGAGAGAGAGACAGAGAGAGAGAGAGAGAGAGAGAAAGAGAGAGACAGAGAGAGACAGAGAGAGACAGAGAGAGAGAGAGAGAGCAAGCGAGCAACAGACATAAATTGAGTCTGCCAGAGGAGGTGTGAAAGAAAGACAAGACATAATCTATGAAGAGAGTGAGCAGAGAGAAGACCCTATAGGTGCATGTGTGTGTGTGTGTGTGGGGGGGGGGGGGCTAGTAAAGATTTGGGGGTTGAGAAACTGGTGAAAATCTAATGTAAGGCCCGTGTCCACAAAGCGTTTATTTTTTATTGTTTATAGTTGACTTCTGTTTCAGTTGACTTTAACTTGTTTAACATGCCCTAAATTGATTGGCTATCTCACTGAGAGTGGGAGGGGTCACACAGGTTGTTAGTCAGGTACTTTAGGTACCTTCTGACAACTGACCATACAACATGGATAAACATACAATATGGGGCCTAGAAAGGAAAAAGAGGGTGGGAACGCAAGAATCAAGAGACTGGAGAGAGGAAGAAAAAGGAACAGAGGAAGGTGAAAAAAAGGTAGAGGAGATCTTGACAGACAAGGGAACATGTGGACAGGCTATATCTTTGAGTGGAAAAACCTTAAAGGGCCCTTTTTGTGCAGATATACCTTTTCCTTACCCTTCAATGTCATCACTTTGTTTTAATATATAAGAGGTGATCAAATATTTATTCTCAAACATGTTCATTTTGACATACTTAATAAGCATGCAGTTCTACAAGCCATGTTGATTGGCAGCACTAATTGACATGTCAACATTAGCTGCATTTACAGGGTTGTTATTATTCCAGTTGGATTTGGGTTAAAGGCCCAACCCAAATGAAAATGCTCCATATAAACACGTTAATCGTAAGAGAAAGGGCCAAGCGGCTTTCATTCTGAAGCAGAGAGGTAGTATAACCCCATTGAAATAGGAATTAGTATTAGTATATACTGGTATACTATATATAGCCCTGCTGTATAGTATACCATGTAAACGTTCTTTCTTCCTGATTGCGTTATTCTGCACATGCCCTGTGTCCAAATCCATGTTATTAAATCCGTGCTATTTTACAGCAGATAAATGATCAGTGCACCGGGCGCATAGTTCAAAAGGGTTGAACTTGCTTCTTCATTATTCATGGGTGTGTTTTGGGATGTAACATACGATAAACCAATCCGTGTGTCATCTCCCATTCCCTTTAAAAGGCAGCGTCAGGCATTCTCGAGAATGCTTGCTAAATTCAAGCTCAAATTAAAACAATATTCTTCCGCGCCTTCTGCAGCACCGCTCCACACATCGAAATGCATTGTGAAGCAAAGTGTGGTGCGACAGCTTTGTTGATGTAAGCCATGTTCACCACTTTATTTATGTTCCTATTTACGGAACCAGGGCTGTGTAGAAGTATCTGATTATTTTTTCAACACGCTAACTATACCTTTAAAAGTCAGCTATTGCAAGCTAAATTACAAGCTAAATGTAAGATAATACACGTTTTGTCAAATTCACCAAATATCTCCTTGCATTTCGCTAGCTTCGCATTTCGCTAGATACTTCTACACAGCCCTGACTCCGTAAATATGAACACAAAGGAAGTGGTGAACACCGGTTCATTTCAACCTGTGAGGCGGCGCAGCGGAGGAATATTGTTTTGATTTAAGCCAAGAAGTTCGCGAAGCGAACTCGAGAATAACTAACCCTCCCTTAAAAAAATCCAGGCACGCTTGCATCATAGGTGGATTGCTATAATATCGGCGGGATTGTGAACGTGCCGGAGCAGACCATCTAGGCAATAGCGAGATCCCTAAAATATGTTGATCTAGGCTACACACCAATAATATTTTACATTGTACTCTTCTAAATTTGAATCCTTTGCATATTTGCAAAGGATATGTGTAACAAGCAGAGTGTGTGCGCTTTGCGCACCCACTATTCGAGATACTATATTGATAATGCTTTGCGCCACATTCCGCCGGTTGTAAGAGGGCCATATGTGTGAAAGCCGAATTGAAAAGACAAGGCAATATTCTGCACATCCGCTGTACAAAGTCTAGACAAAACAATTGCGTTAACAAGTTAATGGGAGGTATGGTAACTTAACCTGGAGACATATCCACTCACTCAACCCCGACGTGCCAAAGGCTAGACGGTTTTAGCCTTTTTGCTAGTGGCACACACATTTCATTAACAAGCCTGTGTGTGTACTGTGCATGCTTAACATCTATTACGGTTAAGTGCGACGGCACATGTAAACACCAGACCCAATTAGATGACAGTCCATGTCACAGGTCAACAGGTTAACATTAAAATAGACAAAAAAGTATGTAAGCATGTAAACCCAGATATTGTCAACATGTGCTTGTCCCAAGGTTGAATAAGCCTTCTCACTGTGTTTCCTTGAGCAGCTTGGAGGTGAACTTTCCCTGCTCTCCCACATTAGCACATAAACACCCTGTACAAAAAATGGTTTATTTACTTAAAAAGAGTGGAATATGGGATCTACCCTTTCCATTGTTATCTCTGGAGCATCCAATCCATGCTCTGCCAAGCCATCCCTTGTGGGAAGACCTCTCTATGCATCCAATTCCCTTCCCACGGGAGGAATCCATAACCAGCTATGAGCCTGGCATCAACAGCTGAACTAACTGTTACAACCAACGTTATAACTGGTCTCAAAACCAACAGGTTTACTTTTTTTTTTCCAACCCAGACATCAATGTTACCCATTATTTATAATGGTGCATAGCACAACCTGACTAATAGCTCACCACACTGAAAAACATATCACACTGCAGTTCAACGAGAACAAGCTTTCAACGCTCATAACAACTCTGAATTTCCATTATCGGGATGATCATGAATAACCTCATAAGTCTGAATATCTTCACCGGTGACGTGAAAAAGATGCCTATTTCACTCATACAGTGCAGTGAATGTGAGTGTGTATATACCAACAATTCACACAATAAATACACAAATCCCGCTTTTATGCTTTCATACAATATGTGCTATTAACAATGAAGTGACCTTCTGAAGCTTGAAGAACAGCCACCCACAACAATTTCCAGACAAGAAGATGGTAAAAAAGGTTTTGGGGGACTTTGAACATTGAACTATAAGCACTTGGCTGAATGGAAAAAAAAAAAAAAGTTTGTGTGCAGTTACACTTTAAAGCCTCTGTGAAAGATACTCTCATTGTTCCCATAAAATGGCTGTGGGCCGTTACTTTAGTGTTACTTTAGTCTTCACTACTGTGCATAGTTAGTGGAGTGCGTATGAAAGTCCTACACACACACACACACACACACGCACCCACAGTGCGCTAAGCAAGATGAGACCAGATGGGCTAACACCGGCAAATTCGACCTTTCACACTCTTCTTCAACTACAGAGAAATGCAAACACGTTAATTGTGTGCACGCTACAGCACGTGCACGCTATGGCACGTGCACGTGCATAGAGGTGGAGGCCTCAGAGCCAAATAAAAAAGTGTTAATTAGGTTTTCATTAATGCTGACCACAGCTGGGGTCCTGAGGTGGTTTCCATGACATCATAGGGTGTGCTTTCACACACACGCACACACACACACAGACGGCTGTGTGATGCACACACACGCACGCACACACACACACACACACGCACACACACACCTGTGTGACACACACACACACACACACACACACACACAGCTGTGTAGTGGTATCCTCGGGGAAGATCATGGGAAGGGTATTTTTAGCCGACTGTGTTTAGTGTCCCCGTGGCAACAGGGCCGACTCACTACGGTGTGCGGTGGGCGGGCTCCTACCATTGTCTGTGGTCATCTCCTCCTGCTCGTCGGTGGAGGGCAGCGCTGGAACCAGAGGCTCCATGTTCATGATGAGGTTCTTGTGGCTGAGGGAGTTATAACTCCGACTGTGACCGAACTGGGCTCTGGGAAGGAGGTGATGGTGATTAAAGGCCGGGTCAGTTATTCTCTAGAACGCTTGAGTTCGTTTTTGCTCAAAACAAAACAAACTCCCTCCCCACACATTTAAACCCATTGCAAAGCCAAGGGCATTGTTGTTGAGAGCTGTGTTCGCCACTTGTTGTTTATACTGTAGCTTGCAATTGCTGACTATACCTTTAATTGATATCAACATGAGCACATGCCGCTACTGTAGTAGCTACAGTATTGGCCTATTGGACGTGCTACTTCAAATACAGAAATACGTAGCTGAGTCTGCTAGCTTGATCCTTAATATATACCGTATAATATGTACCTCCAGGGTTCATCTGCATTTTCTTATAATACAGTAATAATAATTTTTTTACCTGCAAACCTCTGGTGGTTCTCTCTGAATCTTAGAGCTGGCTTCCATCACCTCCTTGGCTACCTTTCCACTGTCCATAGACACAAACACAGTTTAAGTGCATTAGGCTGCGTTCAGACATAACTTATTTTGTGGAAACTGTCAGACTCTTTTTTACATTATAACCCTACGGAGCCTTGGGCGCTTAAAATAAACGCCCTATGTCACCCGCTTTTTGACAGTTGACAAATCACAAGTGGCGTAATGAGACCTGGTGTTTCCCATAACAAACGTAACAACCGTTTCAGATTATTTTTTTCGACATAAAAAACTGCGCTTTTCATCAAAAAAATAAGTTACGTCTGAACACGGCTTTAAACTGTAAGAATTTACTATAAGCGCAGTATAGGTTGAGCGGCGATAGGTGATCCAGAAGTTGCTGATTCAAACCCCGCTAACCCCTCACCAATTGTCGAGGTGTCCCTGAGCAAGACAACTAACCCTATACTGCTCCCGGTGGTCAGGTGACACCTTGCATGGCTGACACCACCATTGGTGTACGAATGTGTGTTTGAACGGGTGAATGTGAGGCGATAGTGTACAGCGCTCTGAGTGGCTGGAAGGTTGGAAAAGCGCTATATAAATGCAGCCCTTATAATAATGCCATTATTTCCCATAGTCAGTATTTTATATATTATTTTGCTTATTATTCTATGAGTATACCAGATTTGACAATTATAGTAAGTGCCAGTGACAAGTATTTGAACCCAAACAGGCATCTTGACATTGCAAAAAGAAAAAGTATTATTAGATAATTATGGATTAATTTAATGTATTTTGAATGATCAATTATTCAGTTCATATTTTCATATGTTTACCCCTACAGAATACTGTCTAACCTCAGATCCGTTTTTGCTCGTAGCTGCTGATAGAATATTGGCCTCTAAAAAGCTTAATGGGCTGTTAGATTAAGGCCAGACGTCCCATTAGCCTCAATAGGTGATGGGTTTCTTGTAGTCCAAGCCATAAATGCCTACAATTCCATTAGCACATTATTTGATGTTAGGAGACGCTGTGGGCCAAGTATTCTGTACGGTAAGTATACTGTAGGTGTAGTTCACAAGCATTAAAGGAGCCATTTTAGATGGGTAAAACTCACAAACATGGTCTCCCATTGATTCAATGTTATCTTACAAAAAAAAAACAAATGTATGGGGCATTCAGTTAAATTTAATTTAAAATTTATTTGACCTCACTCAATACCAGTTTGGTACACTTGAAACACAATGATTAGCAATACATAGACTACTGTAGTAAACATTGAACCTTAGCTTCAACACAGCGGTGTGAGGTGCGTTATTGTTTCGCCTGCTTGCTGTTTGCTTTTACTGACGAGAGTAACGCGCCTGTGTTTGTGTTGTAAATTCTGCTGTTTCGTGTGTGCGTGTGTGTTTCCCTGCACACGTCAACCTCGCCATGACAGGTGTGTGTAGAAAAAAACTAGGGATGGCACAATCCAGTTTTTTCAGTCCCGATACGACACAGATACCGCCACTTTGGGTATCGGCCGATACCGAGTACCGATCCGATTCCAGTGTTAAATTAAGTTTTAAGTTAAGTTGCAAAGTAAGTTACAGATAATCTCGTTTTCTTTTAAAACCTCAGGCATACAACTAATATGTATATTAGAATTATTCACAGAACAGGTAGCATATATATAGTATAACTGTTAGATTTTGTGAGGCCCCCACTATAATTGTCACCACTTTTCACCCCACCAGCGACGGCTCTGCGCCAAGTAGTAACCTAATGATATCAACGCCAAAAACATCTTAATAAACGAGCGGGTAGTCTTCTTGCATGTTCTACCCAGGCGCAACTCCTTGTCTAAATAAAACATAGTCTTTCCAAGGCCTACCGTACGCGTCTGACAAGGACCAGCTCTATTCGGACAGACTATCAGCTGTGCGTGTCAAAAGGCTGTAAACCACTTTTGGAGACAGAAGATTTTGTCTAGATTGGAAGCTGTCAGAAATTATGCCATGGAGGAATATGTAGGCAGCGATATTTCATGCTAGATAAGTTGAGTGCCGATCTTAAATTTCAGGCAAGCGTGTACAGATCACAGTGCAAGAGGAAGAAGCCTATTTTTGTGAAAGTAACAAATAGCAGACAACAACATCAAAGGCATTACACGGACGATGTTGCCTCACCATACTGTAATGATTCCTGTTAATCTGTATATTCAATTTACGTCACACAACCCCATGAATGCAGAAAAACATATAAATGTCTAATGTCACTCAAGAGTAAGTTGACCTATACATTTGTCAGTGCAGTATCTTATAGCAGTGGTTCCCAACCTTTTTCCCTTTAATGCATGTTTGACCTCAAAGCAAATGAGATCAACGACCACCCCCCCTTGTGAACTCTAGCGACCCCCTCAGGGGGGCGTGGACCCCAGGTTGGGAATCACTGGCCTATAGTCTACTGAACTCATTGGCTCGATTTAGCGATATGTAAGGGAGCAAAAGGCAAGTATTGATAAGTGCGATAAATTAAAGTAACGTAAACATTATTGTTTTTAATCAACAGCCGTAGCTATTTGGTAAGCCATAGCAGGCTGCAGCTGGTGATAGGCAGAATGTTTTAGTGTGCACCTGTATCTGAACCTGCTCCCCTTGAAGAAGATGTTGCTGCTGGACACAGTCTTTATCTGGCTTGATTTAGCACATCTGTGAGAGATAGACAGGGTGGTTAATGGGGATACAGAGAGAAAATGCAAACGTGCAAAGGAATTATGGCATCCACAGATCAGTAGCACACATAATGGACTGTTGCTTTCATGGCTATAGAAACATTGTTAACTCAAATCCTCTTATTGTGACCCTTGTTGCTCCTAAGTGTTTTTCTTAAGGGAACAGATACATACAGTACATATAAATAACTGCTGATAAATACCAAAAGAAGAAACAAAAGAAGAAATAAAAGAGCAAGCATCAATGACAACACCGTGACAGTCAGTAATCAAACACAGCATTACAGGAGGAGGCGGGGAGGTGGTGGGATGCAAAAAAGCTTGCAGAGGAAGCGCTAAGAATTGGTGTAGGCTAAGGACGTTTAAATAAGCGCCCTGACTAGATTGGCCAATCCTTTGCTTTGCCATGATCACCTGAGCAGTCTGGTCACTGAGCTCAGCTGGGCAGTGAGCTGATTGTGATCAGATGACAATTGAGATTAAGCGTGGCCGAGGCGTGACTTTGTGGCCTGCATGAACTATCGTCGCTACGCTTGATTTATACATCAGCAGTTAGCTGTTGTCCGTGACTCCTGACACAAATACACAGTATATATATATATACTGTATAGAAGGTTTTCCAAGGTGAACTTCACCCAGCAGGTCAAACTATGTTCCACACCATTTACCCTGTGAAACCGGGTACAAATAGCTCAGCAGTAATGTCTGCCAGGACCCAGAAACAAACCTCTGTCATGTTTGTGTGTATGTGTGTATGCTTGCTGTTTATGTCAGGTGTATACAGTATACAGTATATGCATGTATGTGTGTGTCTGCTCCATTGCCCACTTTGCTTTTGTCTCTGTGTTTATGGGTACAGAAGCTTGCATGCATGGATGTTTTCAAAGATATGCTTGGTTTTCCATTTCCAAACTCAATTTAATCGAATTTGATTAAAGGGCTTTGATGCTTGTCTGACACCTAACACTCCCCACCATTTGTTTTTCATGGACACATGAGCCGTTACTGTACCAACCCAATACTGTATCCACAGTTAAAGGTAGATGCAACTTGATATTTATGTTTCCTATTAACGTAATACAAATATTTCTCTTAGGCTTGTGAACTTTGTTTATTCACGTCAGCTTCAGATTCAGTGGACTACATTATCATGCAAATGTGCTGTGTGTGCGTGCGCACGCATGCGTACGTGCGTTTGTGTACAACTCACTTGTAAAAGGCTTGGTTTTCTACCCCACATTTCCATAAGTGCTTACACGCTGCAGGCGTTGATGTGTGAAATGTCAACACCAGTTTCTTCTGCAGACAGAGAGAGAGAGAGAGAGAGAGAGAGATATCAGGAGAGAGAGAAATAAAAGAGAAAGAAAGACAGAAAGAGGAGAGAATATGGCAAAAAGATGTGAATAGGAACAATAGCAACAGCAGAGTGCTGAACCTTATAAGAGGGCGTTGGGCAAAACGCTGACATAATGAGTTAGCCACAGCGATCAAGCAGTAAAAAAAAAAGCCTGTAGCTAGCAAATAGGCTGGATGTTTATGGGCTCAGAAGAGGAAAATATTCCTGTAAACATCCTGTTATCAGACTAACATGTCTGGGAATATGAGAGGCCAAATCAATGCTGAGCGGCTATGTGGACAGTCGAGTTAAAGAGAGAGAGAGAGAGAAAGAGAGAGAGAGAGAGAGAGAGAGAATAAGGCAACAAAGGATCGATAACATGGTAACATAATCCTGGTGGAGGTTTTAGGTGCCCACTTCAATGTCTGCACTTCTGAAATCCATTAGATTTAAAGGTTATTTAAAGGTTATACATAATAAAATTTAGCCTGTTCTACTAAGATAAAGAAAAAAAGCTTGTTTGTAGTGTTGACAAATTTCTTATTGTATGTCCTCAATGGAAAGGTTCATATCATATTTTTTAAATGTGTACAGCTCCAAAAGTGTTGATTTTTCCCCTTTTTTATGTCCTGAATGGAAAGGTTCATATCATATTTTTTTTAATGTGTACGGCTCCACTTGTGTTGATGTTTTTAGAGGATCCGATGCAGAAATAAGATGTTAACATCAACAGTAAGACAGTTATTAGCAAAACAAACATATGTGAGGTAAAATGAGTCTAACAATAATCTATCAGAACTCTATAGTGCAAGGTGTGCTTTGCTATATCCTGCAGAAGTCCTACAAAGAAAGTGCATAGCAATTGTATGTTACAATGTGCTCTTGGGTGGAGTTTAGTGCTTTCTAATGGATATTTGTGTCTATTTAGTTTAGTTAGAAAGTTTAGTTATACAAGTTATTTCTTTGTGGGATAAAATAGACAAGATCTGTGACAGTGTGGGAATCACCCCATACCAAACCATGGTAACACACATCGGAGTTCACTGAACACAGCACAGATCACAGAGACAAACAGACACTGACAGACAACAAATAAACAAGAAGGCACACGTGGACATACTCATACACATGTGAGGGAATGCAACAGTTCAGTCTGTTAACTGTTTCCTTAATATGAAGTATAAGGTTTACAGATTTTTATCACACAATGTGTGTTTTCTGCTCCGCTTATAAAGAAATGTATTGTATTAAGCTGACATTGACGAGCTGATATTTATGAGGATAGTTAATAAGTGTTTTTTCAAGTACAATGTTAACAATGTAGATAATTTATTACAAAAACACTTTCAAGACTAAATCTAAGTCTAAACCATCCACCATACTGTATATGTTGATAATAACCATTGCGCCAGATATTGCAATCCGCCACCTATTGATGACAACGCAGTACTGCAGGAGCCCTAGGATATATATAACAAAAATTTAAAAAAAGAATGCATGTCTTAAGGAGACTCCCTTCAATATGGACCACAGCACACTAAACACACACGTGACTAGACTAATGATGACACAGGGTATTAAACGAGAGATGCTTCACATCACTGTAAGAACTGTGTGTGACCGGGTGGAGATAAGGGAAGGTTTTCCCCTTGGTGAAAGGTGAAAGTGTAGGCCCCAGGATTGAACAAAGGCGACTTCAGAGCGACTGTGTTGTAAAATGTGTGGGTAAGTGTGTTGGTTACTCACCAGCGGTATAAATGTACACTCGGAGAAGAGAGACAGAAACAAAGATAAAACCGCAGCTTCAGCCAAACATGATTTGCCAGACAGCCAGACAGTTACACAGACACACGCAGACAGACGAGTAGACAAACCAACAAACTAAGCGGATGTGAAAAGCTTAAAGCTTCTGCAATGAGAAAAACAGAAATAAAGATTGGTTGTCTGGCCAAATGATTTATTGATTTGATTTGATATTGATGATTATAAATCATATATATTACTGACATTAAGGAATAATTAGCATAATGACGGTATTCACTCTAAATAGAAAACTAGTAGCAGGGCAAAGAGTCACATACAGGCATTATACAGTAACTCAGCTCAAACTGTAAACTATACTATACTATGTACAAATACAATGTTTTTAAATAGTGCTACCATTGTAGACATTATGCTTCTGCTTTGAGGCACAATCCTGTCCAAGGACATGTAAGCCTGCTAGTGTCCCAAATGCAAGACACCTATTCTAGTCGGCCACCATTATCAATGTCACACATTCATTTACAATCGATAAACTTGAATTATTGTCAGAATATTAATTACATGCCTATTTAATTTGTGGGATCTGAATATATCCTTGCACAATTTTGCTACGAGACAAGAAGTCTTATATTTGGGCCACTATCCACATTGTATACAATTACGGTTGCGGTTTGACGTGGCACACCCACCATTGTGTTACAGTGCATCCTGCCTGTTATGGAAATCTGAAACAGTTACATGCCAATTACACACACATACTGCATATCGCACACATGATGGTACACAAACACTAAAGTATAGCAAACGTGTGCAATGTTGTTACTACGCACATATGCCAAGTCTAGAGGAACACTGCATAGAACAGACAACAGTCTGAACAATTCATGATAATGTAAAAAAGAAATTCATAGAAAGACATAAAGGGAATGTGTGTGTGAAAGAAAGAAAGAAAGAAAGACAAACAAAGAACGAAAGAAGATACAGACTGCATCCAAACACCACGATGTACGATGATCTAATGGTTCAACGTGATGATTGCTTCATGTTAATAAAATGCCACTGTTTGTCGTCAGTGGTGAAACGCCCGGGCCAGCAGAACAGCGGACACATTATCATTACACGGGGAAGCGGTGTGATGGATGTGCACTCACCTCTTTCTGAATTCCGATGACATAGAAGGTTTTTCCTTCAAACTTCAGTTTGCTGACATCAGCCCTGCCAAAGAACCACATGAAATAAGTTAAACAACAGCATGGGTCCAAGAGTTTGTGATGGACAACAATATCGTATGCCAGGGCATACGCATGCACTGCCAAGTTATCCTCCTTGCCCAGAATGTGCCTAAAGGCAAATATTATAAGTATTATAAGTGCCGTGATCCCTATTACATACATTAGAATTGTACTGATTTAGGCCAAGTCAGGCATAAATCAGTTAACATTTTTATAAACTGGAAACATGATTGCACGATTTTGATTTGAAATCTTGTAGCAGATCATGTCACATCAAATACTGTATATTAGAGCAGGGTTTCTGTCTTTGGCTGCCTTGTGTGCTTGACAGACCGTAAAATGTACCAAGTTTTTAACTTCAATCTATTTAACATGGTTTTAGTCTTTTAATGTCGGTTACGTAAATCAAAAATGTTCTAGATTCAAAACATCAATAAACAAAGTGTGAATTCTGTCATCACGTTATGTTTGACTTAAATCGACTGTGTTCAAATAATGTATACATATAATAATTTAGAAGAATGCTGAGCCCAATTGTGTACTACCAGACAAATTACCATTTGATAAATGACATGTTTCAATTCATTTGAAAGCCTACAGCTTGATGCTGAAGCATTAGAACAATAGATTACCATTTGATAACTGACATGTTTTAATTCATTTGAAAGCCTACAGAGTGATGCTGAAGCATTAGAACAATAGATTACCATTTGAGGAGATGGATTCTCTTGTTGCCCTGAAAGACCACAAAACCTGTGGCAGTGAATCCTAAGAAGGCTGTGGAGCCTGTGAAATCCTGTATACACAACACACAAGCACACACACAAACACACAGACACACACATAACACACACACACACAGACATATACAGTACATACACAAATTAAGAGTAAAGAGGAAGGATTCTATACTCAAAGGTCACGTGTTGTTTAATCAATGTCTCACAACTGATTTATTGATTCGATGTATTATCAATACTTAAAGATAATTGGGCCTATTGTATTGTATTGTATTGTATTGTTACCTTGCATGGGTGGGGATCAACGCCATATGTTTCTAATGATTGGGCCCTCTGCAACATGTTCAGCTCAGCTAATGCAGCACACTGCCCCCTATAGGATTATATAGTTGCAAACAGAGCCAGCTCATTTTAATCTAAAATGTAAACCTTTTGACTCCACACTGACATTATCTACCGATATGTAGCTAACAGCTTTTGGTTACATAGATCTATCTATGGATATACTTCAGTATTCTCCTCATATTAAATTCCAGGACCATTTTTGTCTTTCCTTATGCCGTATTAATCACAGATAAATAAGTAATATCATATTTCCTATGGCACCTCACATTCAACTCAATCACTATAAGGATGACTCTTTATTACATTATAACGTTATAAAAAAAAGCTTTTGGCGTAAGACAGATAAAAAATAAAACAATATAAATACAATAATAACTAATGGAATAAATTGCATTCTTTTCTCAGCAAATATCCAGTAACATTTAACTGGATGGAAAGTACAAAGAAAAAACACTTAATGTAAGATCTTAAATCTCTCTTCATTCAGACAGATGCCTCTTTAATATCCTCAGACTATAAGTAGGCCTACATCACTAAAATTACCAGAATGTCCCTGCCGGTAGGGCTGTGCAATTAATCAAATTATTATCGCAATTTAAATATCAGCTCCTAACAACAACAAAAACACTGTAATCGGAATTTCTTTTTCAATAAATAAAAGATAATTTTGTGAGAAAACACTAATTTTGTCTTACTTATCATACTTTTGCCCCTCCAGGGTGAACGTGAAATCTCAAAGGGAAAATTAGTTAGGGAAATTTCACAGTAGAAAGTGCTTACATTGTTTTTTAAGGGCAGTATCTGCAACATCTTTCCACATATTCGTGATTTCAATATTGACCAAAATAATCGTGATTATTCATTTTTGCATAATCAAGCAGCCCTACCAACCGGTCACCATGGACAACTGTAAATCACTGTACATCAACCTGAGCTCATTCTTGTGTAACTCCATGATCTTCCTTTCCAGTTTGAGGGATTGTTTTGGGAACAGCTTGAAGTCTCTGATGTAGTCCGATGGGTGCTCCTCTAGGTCATAGTCTCCTAGTTCAGCTGGTAGGCAGAAGATAGCGTGTACAGGATTAATAATGTTTATAGCAAGTGATTGTAAGCCAATACACTTTTTGTCCAATTCACCAAATATCTCCTCATAGTGTGCTAGCTTACCGTTCTCTGTGCATACTGAAAGAATAATCAGGTACTTCTACACAGCCCTGGCTCCATAGGAACACAATAGGAATACACCTCCCTTTGAAGGGAGAGGTGTTTTATTTGGGCTCCAAGTCAGCGTTCTCAAGAATTTCCAGCTATATTTGCATTAACAATGTTTAGGCTGATCAGTGACTAAAGCAGAACGTCCAAAATGTGTCTGGTAAAACACAGATTTATTTATTTCAATTATTTTATATTTGATCACATTTGATACTCATTCAGTGCTTCAAAGTGCCATTACAAAAAGACATAATTGCACCGTATGTATTTGATGTTTTTAATAGTTTGTTCATTTTGTTTACTATACCTCCTTATTAATGCATAAGACTATGCATACTACATATAACAAATATAATAATTTATTTGATTAGCTGCAGTGTCGAGGTGATAAAATATTGGATACAGAACATGTAATTTCGCTAGATAAATACTAGTCATCTAAAGCTGTTCATAATTACCTTGATAGAGGTTAACTGAGAAGTGCCGGAGTTTAAATACAGTCTGATTCTTAATTTGTCCCGCAGCTCCCAAACTAAGTGGAACTGGGACCTGCCCTTGTTAATGAGAACAGCCAATAACACACTTAGGAACACAGTGTAGCGATAAGCCTGCCAGTCATATTCCACTCTCTAGGGATATGACCCAATCAGAGCTAAATCAGTGTTGGCTGGCTCACTTCAGAGATGCGGATATTGTCCATAAGGTTTCATTTATAGGATACATTTGAGCTATTCCATAATCTATATTAATGCAAGCGACTCTGCTGTACAAATCATAATTGAAATTAATTATTTTAACTGTGCCAGGAAAGGCTTCCTCTCTACCCGATGAGTATAAATGTGCACTGTTGGGTTTGACCAACAGGCAATGTATGGCTAATTTACAATGACCAGGATACATTCCAGGTTACATGTCTCTGGGGGTATTTGAGTGTACCAGTCTGATCTGTGAGACATACAGTCTGGTGGCAAGGTATCTCTATGGAATTTAAAGGGGAAATCTAAGATTATTTAAACGAACAATGCTGTTTTGGCCTCACATGGACACAAACAACCCCTCCCTCACCTGTACACATAATAATATAAACCCCTCACTCACATAAACACAGCATGTGACAACTATTGCTCTCCGATCACTTTTCATTGAGATTATAGTCTGGAAACCCTGTTCGCATTAAGTTTCGCTCAGACACTCCTATATTGCCATGAGAACCACAGATTTCTGCTCTCAAAGTTTCACACATTGTTTTAGTACTGGTATGTGTGTCATTGAAAATGCTAGTAAAGTAAACATTTTTGTTTTTTCAACGGAATACACACAGAGAGGAATTATCTCTGCTCTATACAGTTTACTGAGGTAACATTTTAAGAGTGTTCACTTAACACAATATATGTTAAAAAATATGCGGTTACTGCTTAATATCAATTAAAGCTAATCACTAAGCTAATACACTTTTTGTCAAATTCAACAAATATATCCTCACATTTCACTATCTTACCCTTCTCTGTGCGTGTTGGAAAAAAATGATCCAATACTTCTACACAGCCCTGGCTTCGTAAATAGTAACAGAAACAAAGTGACGAACACCCCTTACATTAACAAAGCCGTAGTAGTATTTTGCTTGCGGAGGACCGTGGAGAGATACTGTTTTTTATTTGAGCTTGAAGTTAGAATGACTAACCCTGCCTTTTAGGCTTTAGGACACAATATAGTTAATACATCTAAAATAACTACTATATTCCCATATTCATTCAGCCATTATCATATGTAGTGAAAGACTCACCCTGCATGATGCAGGCTCCCAGAAACGCTGCATCAGCATAAGGACAGAGCAGACGGCCATGGTAGATGTCTCTCTTTAACTGGAGGTACAGCAGATACCTTGACACATGCATATGCGCACACACAAACACACAAACACACACACACACACACACACACACACAGTTTGCATGACGCCAAAGCACAATACGCTTATTTCAATACGCCTATTTCTCTAGACTGCATCTGCGGATGACAACTACAAGCAGAAACACTACAAATAGCAACGCATGTCCTGTAGTTGTTTGTTCTATGCATATAAAAAATATCGTAATTACACCACAATGCTTGAGAGACAGTTTGTGCACATAGAAGACATTTGGTAGTTCTAAAGTCCATTCATTCCAAAGCAATCTGGTATCGTATTTCGCATACTGATGTGGCCGACACGCCCGTAAGGCGCTGAGATGCGTCCGCAAGAGGAGCAAAGAAAGCTTTGAAAAGCCAGAGCTGTCGTCTGCGTTGTGTGAAACTACATGTTTGGTGACAACATTTGTGACAAAAACATTGTTTCGGTGCCCCCCCCCCCCCCCCTCCAGTGTCCACTAGTCCTGCATGTTGTAGACGTCTCTCTGCTCCAACACGCCTGATTCAAATGAACTGCTCATTAGAAGCCTGGTAACGACCAATTAATTTGAATCAGGTGTGTTGGAGCAAGGAGACGTCTACAAAATGCAGGACAGCGGGTCCCCAGGACCAGGGTTGGGGAGCACTGCTCTACAGCACTAGTCTAGGGACAGCTGCATGTACTATAGCTGAGCCCTGCGTCAGAGATATTATATAAGGAGACATGCCACTTGTATAATTTTGAATGGAGCTCTATGGGAGAATCCTGAAATAGCAAATTTGGCAGTTGAAGGAAAAGAGCCAATCGTCTGCTTTTTGACTGCCCAGCATTAACCCATTTAACCAATTGTGTGACGCAAGACAACTGTTGCACATAAGTAGTAGACGTTAAACCTGTGGGGAAAATGTATTTTTAAACTTTATTTTGGGGACAAAGTCACCAAACATTTTAAGGGATATTTGCATCTGATTTGACTTGTGATTGTATGCAGTTTTAATGTCCAGGTGACAATTGAAAGTGCAGTTATGGCTCTGATTTTATTACAGTCTTTCTAATTAACTGCCCGGGGCATTTCAAAGATGGCTGCCGAGTGGCGAGACCTGCCAGTAACAACTTTGCCTGCGTCCTCTTGTGTGTGCATGCGTGGTTGGGGTGCTGAACCCTCATCAACCCCATTGTTGTGTTTTCACATTGTTCTATGTGACATCTACTCAGCGACTCCCATAGATTGGAGAATACATTTCATTTGAAGATACATTGGTTATAATGTATAATAATGCTTCTAACCATTTTGGTTAGAGATTACTCATGCAAATAATATGCATGTCATAGTATAACTACTGCATCTGACACAGTGGACCAACAGTGTTAGTAAACCTATCCTTCAGGCTAACGAACTCTTCACCAGAAACAATTATATTAATTTCTTAATAAATTCATTATCTGTCAATCTGGCTGTGTTGCTATGAGAGCAAAGCAACCTATGCACTGTTACCGACGGACACATCTACTGTATGACGGCGACCGGTAGTTGCTATGGAAACAAAGTTGAAACAACATTCCATGGCTATAATGTGCATGCATGCAAAGAAGGCATGAAAACTGAGCCGGAGCTAGAGACGTGTGTTGCTATGGATACCTGTGATGGTGGCAGTGTTCAGAAGAGTCCAACACACACACACACACACACACACACACACACACACACACACACACAATAATGAGTCAGGTCACTGATTGACTTGTTTACTAAACCAGGAAATTAGAGTAGAGGGAGAACATGAAAGACGTAATGGAGTAAAAAGTATGCTTCTTTGTTACTGTAGAATACTTATATTTATAGCTTCTGCCTGTCATCACACATGGCTATTTATAAACACAAATATACAACGTTACTGGCAGAGTTTTTCATTTCTAAGAAATACACTGAACATATTACAGGTATTTTGAGTTTGGATATTACTTTTCATTTGTGTTTGTTGGCTCTGTAATAAATTACATTTAAAAGCAACCTTATACTTAGCTTACCTAGATCCCTACTTTAACATCAACATGAGAGCTAAGCTACAGTAATGGTGCTCTTGAAAGGCTCTAAAAAAACTAACAAAAAATCAACAAACCAATCGACTGGAATGGGTTTACAATTAATCAAATCAAAGCAGATGTAAAAGAGAACAGAGCAACAGGATAGGAAGATGAAGTGTAAAAGCGGACTGGCGTCGGGGAGGAGGGAAGCTGGGCTCATCAAAGACACGCACAGGTGACAAAACCCGAAACCCCCGGTGGTTCAGACAGACAGAACATTTAAAGCGCTGTACACCCACATGGCAGTGACTCTCATAGCCCTCTTCCTATAATGGTGGAGATGGGCGGAGCTATCCTACAGCGCAAATCAACCTGACAAGACGTGTACTAGGCCAAAATAACTCACACGGCCTGTGTGGGTGTGGAGGGTCTGTAAAATAGACCATCTGCCAAACTAGCAAGTCTTATGTGAACTCTGCCTGGGATGGGGGCTGGGTAGGACCATACTGATACTGTGCCGGCTGACAATTACATGTGACTATATAACACACACACACAAGACTACAAATACAGTTTGTATTAAGGGACAATGCTTAAACAAATTAATGAATCATCTTTTTTCAGTAGAAATAGTAATAGCGATATACAAAATAATTACTAACCTCTCAGATATTTTCATATGTAGTGTTAGGGGTGGGTGATATGGCCACAACATACAGCATATGTGATTTTATCTGTAAAAGTACGTACTGTATAGATCATGATATCGCAATATTTGCGGAAGTTAAGACTAAGAAGTGGTTCATGTAGATGCTACTACGTGTTACCTGGTAAGCTCTTCTTTAATCTTCATCGGCTCATGAGGGTAGAATTTGACCCGGAAACACATCATGAAGGGCTGTTGGGCTGTATAACATAATAAGCACAGATTGAGATTTAGATTTCTGATTTATAATAAGTGACTATGAAATGAGATAACAGGGTGGGGGGTATATGGATGATTTAGGAGGGCACATTCAGGGTTTAAGAGTAGAGGGTCAAGAGATTACAGATTGCAGCTTCTATTTGTTTTGGCATTATATCAGTATAGGATACATTTATACATACGTAAACATGTGCATGCACACCAACGCAAATATTATAAACATTTTGTAATGTCCTTGAACCAGGCTTGGCTTCTCTGCAGTTTAAATGAGCTTAGCGTTTGTGTGCAATAACACGCACGCACGCACACACGCGCACGCACACATGCACACACGCACATATGCACGCACACGCACATGCACACACACACAGACACGTGTGTGTGTGTGTGTGCGTGACTCTTCATAGGCTGCAGGACTTAGATCAAACGACATCGAGAGCTTAGATCTCCTCCTGGGGTACAGATCTCACATAATCATGTGAGGCGTGGAATGTAAACAAGCGACCAATGCTCAGCTACAAAGTGAGGTGTGACGAGCAGTGTGTCCAGGGCTTTAGGACCTTTAGGGCTTTAGAGATGCAGGTGACAGACAGACAGACAGACAGACAGACAGACAGACAGACAGACAGACAGACATCTGAAGCAAACAACAAACGGTAAAATTAGTTTAAAGAAAGAAGCAGTCAAGCAGCACTGAGACAGTAGAGCTTCACACAGCTCTATTGATCCTTCACAAAGAAACACTGTGTGTGTCTCACAGTACAGGCCCCACACAACGTGCCATCTTCTGGCTTTGCAAAGCAGCCTGTGGATACATCAATGTGAGCAATAAGAAAGATGTCCTCCCACCCACTACGCTGCTATAGGAGCCAATCTACTGACTGGCCCAAGCTTGAGGGACCAAGATGCTTGGGATAACATTTAGGGGAAACTGGAAGGGAACCCGAACCATATTTAGACACGCGCTCGCACACGCACGCACACACACACATGTACGCACACACACACACACACACAAGTACACACACGCATGCACACGCACACACAATACGCACACACACACACACACACACACTGAGCTAGGTCACGCAGAAGAAGAAAGATAAGACGAATCACACAAATGGGATAAATCATGCTACTCTCTCTCTCTCTGTCTCTCTCTCTCTCGCTCTCTCTCTCTCTCTCTCTCTCTATCCCTCCCTCTCTCTCTCACTCTCTATCTCTATCCCTCCCTCTCAATCTCTCTGTCTCTCTCTCTATCCCTCTGTCTCAATCTCTGTCCCACATCCCATCGACTTCTTAACCTGCCTCACATCTCCTATTTGTTCATCTGTCTGTGTCTAGCCATAATCTGAGTTCCCCCATCAGCCGTTGCCCCGCCCCGCTCTATCCGCCCCGCCCCACATCCCATCTATATCTCCGTTATTTTCCCCTCGAGCTCAACACTGATAGCGCCTTTATTCTGGTATTTTGGGTGCGAGAGAGTGAGACAGTGAGACAGAGAGACAGCTACACATACAATTATGAAAAATAGGTCTGTGGTTGAAAGACACAGATGAAGGCAAAGGCTGGCCATGGAGTCTTATCCAAATACTCAAAAATGGCATGAACACAATGCCCACCATTCCAAAGTCCAAATATTATATAAATTAAACACGGTTTAGGATTATGGGGCCAACTGGCATCAAAGCAATCCATCCATATATACCTTAACTTGCAGAGTTAAGGGATTTCCGTCTGGGAGAAAAGACGTTTATTATTCATGCACGTGGGAAAGACAAGTGCATGTGTACATGGCATGTGTTGTATGTAGTAATAAATAATTGAAATGCTATATTGCTTGCCGCATTTGTTTCCAGAATAATACATGGAATGTTTTGGAATGATTTGAGTTTGATCAGAAACGTATCACCCAGATGGAAGAGATGAAAAATGTGGTCAGGCCAAGGTAAAGAATACCCCATTCAAATGTTTTTTTGAACACATACAGTAGGAATTTCAAACAAATCTGTAAAATGGGTCATATTGCAGTAAAAGTACTACCTCGGCTGTCTGACCTCTGTTGTGCGGCCTACATGTTTGACTGTGAGTGTGATCCTTTGCACTGCTACTGCCCTCAGGACACACACACGTGCGCACGCACACGCGAACACGCACACGCACACACACACACACGCACACGCACACGCACACGCACACGCACACACGCACATTTGTAAACCTGGAGGGGACAAAAGGAACACTTACACTTCATCTGTCGCACCACGGGCTTGTTGGGCTCCAGCCAATGCTGAGAGAGAGAGAGAGAGAGAGAGAGAGTAAGAGAGGTGGCGGGAGAGATAGAGAGAGAGAGAGCGAGAGAGAGAGAGAGAGAGAGAGGGGGAGCAGGGTGAGAGCGAGAGAGAGAGCGACAGAGAGAGAGAGAGAGAGAGAGAGGGAGCAGGGTGAGAGAGAGAGAGTGAGAGAGAGAGAGAGAGAGAGAGAGGGAGCAGGGTGAGAGAGAGAGAGAGCGAGAGAGAGAGAGAGAGGGAAAGAGAGATGTTACCCCAAGGTGAGGCTTTTATATCATATGAACAATAGGGACATTTTTCACAGTGTTGTTGAAATGAGTGGTCTCCACCTATAACACATAGTGAAAGATACTGTAACATGGAGCTGGCAGGTGGTCCAGGTCACAGCAGAGGTCAAGCAGTAGGAGGAGGACGATGAATATGATGTGGCGGTCAAAGGAATTGCTGTGGATAAGCACCCCTTCTGAAAGGTGGTCGTGGGCCTCGTCATATAAGGGCTTAGGCCATGGATAACTCATACGAGGATATCACAGCAGACCAGTGTCAGGCCTGGATTCACATACCAATATGCTGCATTAATGTCTAATGAACTAGTGTAATGTGGCAGAAGCTGTGGCTACATACATTTACAAGACGTATTTGAAGGAAATATAGAAGTACAGTAATCAATACTTTGTTGTGTTTTTACAGTAAGCCAGGTGAGGAATACTATGCAGGTGATGCTTTACTGCTGTAATTATTATTATTTGCTTTTGTAGATAATTATTTTAGCTGTGACTGAAAAAAAAGGAAGAAAAAGTATTACATAAAAATATTATTGAATTATTTTCAATGATTCCAATGTCTCTGTTTGCAGTATTTGCTCTACTAGTCATTTTAAAGTGATGTATTA
>JAODUK010035567.1:0-21748 GCA_027564635.1 Typhlichthys eigenmanni | reverse complement strand
GGTCCCTTGCTGAAGCTGCTGCCCCCGCGACCCGACTCCGGATAAGCGGGAGAAGATGGATGGATGGATGGATGGATTCCTCAGTGCAAGTTTAACATACGACTTATTTGTAATATCGGTAGTTGAGTTACATAGTTGGTCATCGTGCATGTCAATCAAAACACCCCTCTGTCTAGAGAGTGGATCTTGGCACCAGCTAGCTCTGAGAGTACCTTTTGAGAGCTTCCAGCGAAAGTCAAGCCTGCCGAAACATTACCCATAGTGTGTGTGTGTGTGTGTATGGGGAGAGGTGTCGGGAGGTGTGGTTCCCAGGAAAACAGGCATGGGCAATTATCTAATGACCTGTTTTCCTTTAGTAAACACTAGAAATGCAAGCAGGCGCTGGGGACGAAGGAGATACGGACACAGGAGGCACCACGTAAAACCCTCCTGGATGCTGACATTATCTGAACGTAGCCCACAGGCCTGCCTTACTGTACGCAGAGACTCCAATAAATATACAGCGCCCGGTCTGCCCAACAAAGAACATTGTGTGTGTGTGTGTGTTCTCTTTGTTTGACTTTCAGTAGTGTTTTTTTTTTTTTTTTTTAAAGGTGGCTTTTAAATCATTAGTATTAACATGGATTGTTGCTGATATGTGGAGCATATAAACCTAAGACAACATAAGCGGAATTATCCAACAGACAAGGTTCCCAGTAAGACTAACACTAATCTACTTATGTTTAACGGAATGGCGCTTCAGCGAACAGACAAGAGCTGATATGGTCCCTTTTGAAGTAGACAGCTTCTCTCTCGTTCTGCCATCTTCATTTCATTATCGTCACTTAAGGGTTCCACTTGTCAGCATAGATTTTGGTGGCTTTTCATCAAGGCTGTTATCTGATCGTCATCTGGACGTTTCACTTCACGCAGACTATTTTTGTTAATTAATAATTTGAGCTGAAATCATAACAAGCTCCGCCCCCACATTGAAACGCATTGATGTGAGCAGTCTTCACCGCTTTGTTAGTGCTCCTATTTACGGAGCCAGGGAAGTGGAGAAGTATACTGAATCATTATACTCAGCACGCACAGAGAACGGTAAGATAGCAAAATGCATTGATATATTTGGTGAATTTGACAAAAAGTTCATTAGCTTACAATTAGCTTACAATAACTATGTGTAAACAACACTGACATATACTCCTGCTTGACTTGCACAGTGTGGAACTATAGTTGGTCTTATTCCATATGTGTTTGCATACAGACGGGTGGGATGCATATGAGGTGCGTAGGAGAATTATGTTCCCTTCACAAGGAATTATAGTGCTAGAGTTTGGAGACATGTGCCTGATGTGTCTGTGGTAGACATGTCTTGTCAGGCCACCACAGGGATAGAATCCATTTATTCCTGGTAGTGTAACACTCTCAGAGACAGAGATAGAGATAGAGAGAGAGAGAGAGAGATAGCTTAATAGAACTTCCAGTTCCAGCAGTATACACCATAGTTCACGCCTTTGGCTACAAAATAAATGAAACCTTTAACGGTGGTGTTGTTGATGCTGTGCCAAAGCCATAGACCCCTGTTTGCTCAACAGTGAGCATTCTATCTGAGCCTGGTACATATCCAACCCCACAAAAATGAAACAACATTGTTGATCCTCCAATTCGGTCCTGACTCCTGAGGACAGCTGTTTACTGAATGTGAGAACTGACCTTGAACTGTGAGCTTTATCTTTTATCTTTATTCAATGTGTTTTCTTAAATAATGTTTCCGTCTGGTCGTCTAGATCTGGTCCCTTCAATTTTATTTCAATTATTTGTGGTTTTGATAGATATATTGATATACACTGAACAAAATGATAAATGCAACACTTTTGATTTTGCCCCCATTTATCATGAACTCAAAGATCTAGTACATTATCCATGTGCACAAAAGGGCTAGGTCTCTCAAATATTGTTCACAAATCTGTCTACATCTGTGTTAGTAAGCACTTCTCCTTTGCTGAGATAATTCATCCACCTCACAGGTGTGGCACATCAAGATGCAGATCAGACAGCATGAATATTGCACAGGTGTGCCTTAGGATGGCCACAATAAAAGGCCACTCGAAAATGTGCAGTTCCATCACACAGCACAATGCCACAGATGTCGCAAGTTTTGAGAGAGCGTTCAATTGGCATGCTGACTGCAGGAATGTCCATCAGAGCTGTTGCCTGTGAATTGAATGTTCATTTCTCAACCATAAGCCATCTCAGAGAATTCGGCAGTACATCCAACCAGCCTCACAACCGCAGACAACGTGCAACCACACCAGCCCAGGACCTCCACATCCAGCATCTTCACCTCCAAGATCGTCTGAGACCAACCATCCGGACAGTCACTGCAACAAACTGTCAGGAACCATCTCAGGGAAGCTCATCTGCATGCTTGTCATCCTCATCGGGGTCTCGACCTGACTGCAGTTCGTTGTCGTAACCGACTTGAGTGGGCAAATGCTCACATTCGATGGCCTCTGGCACTTTGGAGAGGTGTTCTCTTCACGGATGAATCCCGGTTTTCACTGTACATGGCAGATGGCGTCGTGTGGGAGAGCAGTTTGCTGATGTCAACGTTGTGGACCGAGCGGCCTATGGTGGCGCTGGGGTTATGGTATGGGCAGGCGTGTGTTATGGACAACGAACACAGGTGCATTTTATTGATGGCATTTTGAATGCACAGGGATACAGTACCGTGACGAGATCCTGAGGCCCATTGTTGTGCCATTCATCCCTCATGTAGCCGCATGATAATGCACGGCCCCATGTTGCAAGGATCTGTACACAATTCCTGGAAGCTGAAAACATTCAGTTCTTGCATGGCCAGCATGCTCACCGGACATGTCACCCATTGAGCATGTTTGGGATGCTCTGGATCGGCGTATATTCGACAGCGTGTTCGACATGTGTTGCACTGCGTGAGGCAAATGGTGGTCACACCAGATACTGACCCCGCCAATACAGTGAAACTGCACATTTTTGAGAGGCCTTTTATTGAGGCCAGCCCTAAGGCACACCTGTGCAATACTCATACTGTCTGATCTGCATCTTGATGTGACACACCTGTGAGGTGGATGGATTATCTTGGTAAAGGAGAATTGAGAAGTGCTCACAAACACAGATGTAGACAGATTTGTGAACAATATTGGAGAGAAATAGGACTTTTGTGTACATAGAAGTATTACATCTTTGACTTCAGCTCATAATGAATGGGGGCAAAAACAAAAGTGTTGCGTTTATAATTTTGTTCAGTGTATGTTTCGTACCATCGGGTACATTTGACATTCCAAATAGGAATACAAATAAACAATTTTAGTTTCATTCATTAATGTAATGGTGGATGAGTCATATTTCATATTAACATTTAATCTTTTAACAATATAATGGACCCATTACTGGATCAAACATTGTTGAATTGTTACAATATGATCAGTGCCAGTTTGATATTGATATATATAGTCAGTGGAAATATGAATCTCACAGAACAGAAATTAACAATATTGGATTTTTGCACATTCAAATTTAAGATTGTGTCAATTCCTATAGCTGGTTTGGGCTCTGACCACAAATACTGTAGTTTCCACTGAGACAGGAGGTTTCTTCCCTCAAATATGCGTTCAAATATGTAAAGCTGCTATATCATACTGTGTTGTCAGGGGATACGGTGTGCCTCCGTAAACAGCCTGTATGTTAAGCATGGTCAAAGGAATGAATACATTGCATTAGTGGAGAGTGTAAACATAATATTTCTCCCTGCTATATTCCAAGAGCTGATAATCAATGTTATCAATCTTATAATGTCCACAGATCTGTGTGTAAGATTTATGCACATCCAAACACATCTCTTCTTATCATGCTTGCAATCAGTTTGTTTGAGAAAATTGGTTTATCAACACATTGCTGGAATAATGAAGAATTCATCAACCGCATGGTTGTTGTATAAATATGATATGCAGCAGGAAAGCTAGAGGGCCACAGATAGTTCTACTTGACTATGAAGCTTTTAATAATAATAATAATAAGTAGTATAATTAGTTTTGAGGATTTTTTAGGATCATGATATCATTCGTTTTTTAGACTCCTGTCAAGGTACATCATACATTTCAAGTAGAAATGCAAATATAAATACACATCCAAGATATAAACGGCTGATGAGGACAGGAGCATACATTTCAGAAATATAAGATTCAAATTATTCAAGCGTGAGAATTATAAATGCGAAATAATAATGTTCTAAATTTGGTAGGTTGGGGGAGGATGGGGATGAATAAAGAGAGTGGAACAAAAGGTTAGCTGTTATATAGTCAGTTATTTAGCCAGTCAGTGCAGTACTGGAATGCCCTCCACACATACACACAATGGACTTATGGTAGTAACCTTCTATTCTATAACCTCCTCAATTCACCATGTCTGGGATGCAGATACCCTTTATTATCACACCGAGACGCGTCGCTAAAGGAGCAGCCGCTTCAAAAGCAGGTTGATAAACCCCCGATCACACCGAGACGCGTCGCTAAAGGAGCAGCCGCTTCAAAAGCGCGTTGATAAACCCCCGATCACACAGAGACGCGTCGCTAAAGGCGCGGCCGTTTAAAAAGCGCGTTGATAAACCCCTGATCACATCGAGACACGTCGCTAAGGAGCGGCCGCTTCAAAAGCGCGTTGATAAACCCCTGATCACACCGACACGCGTCACGAAAGGCGCGGCCGCTTCAAAAGCGCGTTGATAAACCCCTGATCACACCGAGACGCGTCGCTAAAGGCGTGGCCGCTTCAAAAGCGCGTTAATAAACCCCTGATCACACCGAGACGCATCGCTAAAGGTGCGGCTGCTTCAAAAGCGCGTTGATAAACCCCTGATCACACCGAGACGCGTCGCTAAAGGCGTGGCCGTTTCAAAGGCAGGTTGATAAACCCCTGATCACACCGAGACGCATCGCTAAAGGCGAGGCCGTTTCAAAAGCAGGTTGATAAACCCCTGATCATCGCGTCGCTGATACCCAATATTTTATTTTAGGGGTGCTGAAATGCTATTTAGGTGTGCTTTATTTTATTTTATTTAACCATGTAGGCCGATTGAGAAAAAATTCTCATTTACAACGGCGACTTGGCCAAGACAAAGCGCGAATGTGCAGGATATACAGACATGCAGTTACACATAGAACACAGTTACACATAGAACACAGCTACACATAGAACACAGCTACACATAGAACACAGTCCAAAAATAAAATCTAGTCTATAAATACAAGTTGCTTGAGCACCCTAGTCTACAATCGCCAATGATTTATAGACTACAACACTTTTGCTTTTGTACATGTAAGATACTGCATTTGATGTCAGTATTTATTCTAAGATGCCCTTCAGCGTCCTGAAAGGCATTCCGCAAAATAAATCCTATTTATTTTTATTGACATCATTATTATTATAATACAGACATACATACATTGGTGTGCACATCCAGTCTATTCTACAGAACACTGCGTGGTGCCAATCACAGCATGGCAGCAGTAATCTGCCTTCTGAACCCTGGAGATGGATATGAGGATGTGGATGATCGCTTGTGCTTTGATTGAATTGGTCTGTCAGGCTCAGCATCCTCTGACAGTTAGGATGACAAATGTGTCTGAAGGAGCAGCTCTGTGAATGACGTGATATATACGTATATTATAATATTATCGCGTGCGTGTGTGTGTGTGTGTGTGTATGCGTGCACGTGTGTGTGTGTAGGTGCGCGTACACGTGCTTTAGGTATCTTAAAAATAGCAAATATTACATTCAGTTTATGACACAGGCCCTCATGTATCTATTAATATGAAGGTTTATTATTAGCTGGCCCAGGGCCCACTTACAACATGTGTGGGCCGCTTTGCCACAACGAAGAATCTTACAGATGCACTTTAATCAAACATAATCCACTCAATACCAATGTTTTTAATGATGGCTTCACATTGCAGAGCAATGCTTAATGTAATGTCAGCACTGCACTGCATAATATGAATGTGTTGTCGGTGGCCAATATAGTGTTCATGAGCACTTAAAAAGGTTGGATCTTTTGTAATAAAAATATCACAGGTTGTGAAGCATAAGAAAATGTTCTCCTGAAGTGTGCCCTTTGATTTGAATTTGTGCAGAGCGCAGTTTCAGCGACAAAAGACCATTGTTACCCGTGCTGTACGGATTGAGCTGGTTCCTAACCAGACTGACAAACCAGACAAAGACACATTCAGAAACTAAATTACACCCATCTCAGAAGCCACAGAATGTCAGAATAGCACAGCGAAAGAATACAACAATAATAATGATTATCAAAGTATGAAAATTTACATAATGATCGTTCACTAGGGTGATCAGCCATCATCTGGCTTGTTTGATATAGTACATTGGACCCAATTAAACTGTTCTGGCTTGTGAGAAAGGCAAGCGCTCTGCCGAACACAACTGTACAGACATAAGCCCTTATCAACGGAAGTTATGCTACTGAACGCAAGCATTCAAATGACAATCATGTTACGGCAACAGAGCAACCATCTGGAAATCGATGTACAACTACAGTGTATTTAGCAGACACCTTTTATTAGCTAAGCAATTAACTGTACAAGTACACGCCCCTTGTCCCTACAAGTACAAGCCCCTTATCCGTAGGCCTACAAGTACACGCCCCTTGTCCCTACAAGTACAAGCCCCTTATCAACACAAGTACAAGCCCCTTATCCGTACAAGTACAAGCCCTTTATCCATAGGCCTACTAGTACAAGTCCCTTATCTGTAGGCCTACAAGTACAAGCCCCTTATCAACACAATACAAGCCCTTTATCCGTAGGCCTACAAGTACAAGCCCCTTATCCGTACAAGTACAAGCCCCTTATCCGTAGGCCTACAAGTACAAGCCCCTTATCCACACAAGTACAAGCCCCTTGTCCATAATTCTCGCTTGTCAACTTTGAGCTCAAATCAAAAGAAGCTTTCAATCACAGACTATACGTCTAAGATTGAGGCAGGCATTTATTAAGGACAAGAATGTCTCCGCAGGGACATAACTATTCTTCACCACTACATCTAGGCTGATCCACTAGTACCAGCTTTAGCAAGTTGTACCAGTGCTAAATATAACTGGGTATCCTCCGTATAGGGGGTACGCCTCCTTGCTGATGAGTCAGCAACAACTTCAAACTTTCCATAAGGAACACGTCCTGCGCCTGTTACATCCAACCTCCAGCAGGAACGCCTCCAACGCATCTTGATAAGGTGTGGGTGTGAACACACAGGTCTTTGTCATAACCCATGTCTATAGGAGTGCACCCCCCCAACACACACACACACGTACCTCAACATCTCCACTCTCCACCACCATCCCTACGTGCTTCTAATGTTAGAACCCTCTTTGGGTGGGGCTCTCCCTCTCCCTCTCCCCCCCCCCCATCTCTCCCTCTCCTTCTCTCTCTCTCCCCATCTCCCTCCCTCCCCCTCTATCTCCCCCTCTCTCCCTCTCCCTATGTCTGTCTGTTCCAGTGGCGTAACCATGGGCATAACACATTATATGACAAACGAGCCTCCCTCTCTCTCTATCTTGTGCCTGGAGCACTAGCCTCCCTCTCTATCCTCTGTTTCAGCAGAATGAATTGAATGAGAAGGAAGACTGTTGCCAACTAGTTTCCAGTTAATGTAGCTAGCGCCAGCGCAAAAAGTCGCTAGAAGTCGCCAGATGCCATCATACGCTCATGTGCATATTGATGGTGTCATCGATCGCGTATTCATTTGAATCCTCCTGCCGCCCCCACCGCACACACAAGCACAAGTTACTGACTGTCTGAACACGGCACAAGAGGAGAGGGAGAGATTCTGCCGCTGCTGGACTGTGATTACTCTAAGCAGCATGTGAGAATACACACACATCGCTTTTTAGAAATAAAGTCGCTAAGAGGGTCTGAAAAGTCGCTAAGTTGGCAACACTGAAAAGGAAAGCCAACTTCTCTCTAGGAATGCAAAGCCCAGAACACACAAGTAATGTGTTGCGTACTGTTTGCAGGGAACAAGCACTGGTTCATTCAGGATCAAGTAAACAATTGCCAAGCAAATTATATTATATATGCTCATATTGACCACTAACATGTTTTTTAATCTTTCACAAGCCACTACATTATTTTAAGAGGCTATGCAGCAACCAAATGACGTCAGATTACATGATAAGTGGAGAGAATGACATCATGACATGCCTGTTTATTTCAGTTGATATACTGTATGAAACATTGATCTGCTACCCTGATAACTGTGACACGCCTCATTGTTTGCACTTGTTTACTAATCATCTTACTAGAAGACATTCTTATGATTGAATCTATGCTACCGTGATATTTATGACAAACGTCATTGCACAATCATTTACAAATCATCCATTAATAAAAAAATTGGAAGATAGTCATAATGATTTTATCTATGCTACCGTGACACTTATGACAAACCTCATTGTTTTCTAAATAATGTACAAATCATCTATGAGTTATGATGAATAAAATAACGACAATAATCTCAATGTATTAACAAACGTACAATGCAGTGCCCCTTTGTGACCAGATGGTGCCGCCAAAGAGGAATTCCCCTACTGCACAGTAGCCTAGATCAGGGGTTCTCAAATCTATCAGCTGGCAACCCCCAAAATAACAGTGCCAGAGACACACGACCCCCTCTATCCCCAGAGGTGGTAGAAGCTTACAGTCATAATATTTAATAGTGGTATAGGCTAGTAGCAGCATACATCAAAGTGATTTTTAAACTGTTATCTAATCATTTTAAAGTTATTATTATTACTTTATCTTATATTATTTGTGAAAATCATCTTGTGACCCCCTCCTGTGTCTCGCAACCCCCTAGAGGGTCCCGACCCCCACTTTGAGAACACTGGACTAGATGTGCAGCATTACAAGTACAAGTACAGCAAGTTCAAAATTAAGAGACCACTGTAGCAGTTTTTCTATTTTTGTTTTACAGTTACAGTATATTTATACCATTATATTTTAAAAAGACATTATTTCTGTGTGGCGGCTTATTATTCTTACAACGTCGGGCTGCTGTGCTAATGCGACCTCTGACCTGGCATGCGTTGTACAGCAGCTGGTGCTCAAATTTCCTGATGCCCAGGATCTGCTGGAACATCTCGTACAGCTGCTCCTTGCTGAGGATGAGCTCCGAGACGGCGCTCGGGTGCACCCGCTGGGGCTGCCGCCGCATGTCCTCGTCCCCCCTGTAGATGGCGTCGTACTTTGTGATCCAGGAGGTCAAGACTGTCTCTTTGCTCAGGCCGTCAATCTCCGGCAGGCTGCGGACGCGCCGCTCAATGTTCCTCTTGAAGACCTCGCGGAAATCGCTGGCCGAACAGCCGCCGCTTTGGACCATCCTGGAAACCCGTTCGCTCTTCAGGAAGCTCTGTGCAGAGAGCAGATAAAAGAGTAATATACATTAATACGCCAAAGTCCTTCTAGGCAAGTCTCACCACTCGGCAGCCATCTTTGAAACGCCCCGGGCAGTTATTTAGGAAGACTCTATTGAAATGAATGGGGAGAGAACCATAACTGTCCTGTCAATGGTCACCGGGACAAAAACTGCATGTATACAATCTCAAGTCCTATCTGATAAAAGCAGCTTAAAACGTTTGGTGACTTTCCCCTAAAATACTTTTTTTTTACATTTTAAAAGTCGTTTTCCCCACAAGTTAAACTTCTATTGCGCATGCACAACAGTTGGCTTGCGTCACTGCAACCATATGATTGGTTAAATAGGTTAATGCTTGGCAGTTACAAAGCAGATGATTGGCTCTTTTCCTCCAACTGCCAAATTTGCAGGTTCAGAATTCTCCCATAGAGTTCCATTCAAAATTACACAAGTGGCATGTCTCCTCTACATAGTGCCTCTGGTTAACTGCAGATATTAAGTAGTATTCTTTAGGACAATGCAGTTGTAAAGAGGTACGGGAGCACACTAACTAAATAAGTCAACTAAGTTCTCACCACAACACAAAATGTGAACTCTCATACAGTATGGATAGTATGAATCAGCAAGGTTAATCCTTCACTCCCAAACATTGCTTTTTAATGAGGCCCAGTAGTTAGACACGTTGTGCCGTGTTCAGGCTAGGGAGAGAGTCTATAATTACACTTAATGGATAACTTGTCCTGAGGGCACAGCGAGGCAGACCCTCTTACATTAAGAGGTCGGTGAGGAAGCTAGGCTTACATTGCTGCACTCTGTGCTCTTTTACATCTGACTTTATATATCTTTAATCTCGGCCATCTTATATATCAGTGTAAAACTTTGTTGACTACTAGTCTGACTGGTGACCATCGTCAATTGAATGCTATAGCTATTCAAGAAAGAATGTCCAGGTGGGTTTTGTGTTAGGTGGGGATGTTGTAAACTGTTGCATATTTAAATAATAAAGTATAGTTGTGCATTATTCATCACATATACTATATAAGTGGAGAGTCAACATCCTTTGTCCTGACATCCAAACTAAAAACACTACACATGTAAATACATCTACTGGAACAATACCTCAATTTGCCAACACATTACGGGCCAACAGTCACTCCATTTCATCTTTAATTCATTTTGTGTTATTTGTTCTTGAGTACATCTTATAGCATTACACCCAAACTGTCCACTTCAGAAAATGTTCAAATCTTTCTGTTTAATATAGACTAGACATGTATGTACACCTCTAGATATAATAGTATGGGTCACATATTGGACACATATGGGTCACATTCAACATCTGGTTATTCATTTAACCGAGGTCAACAGAAACTACAGATTAAAGTTAAACTAAGCAGCCTAAACTAAGCACATCTTAGCAGTAAGCGAGCAGCAAAAGGCTCAACCACATCCTTTATCACGGATGTTCAGAAGGCAGGAGATTCAGATTCAAAGAGTTGCTCACCCACTGGTTCCGAACCAGCGGCGACAGATGCTGGAGAATCGCAGAGGCCCGTCACAAGTAATGATGCGGAACAAAAACACAGCAGGCAGGCAGGCAGGCAGGCAAGTCTCAAAAGAGAAAGGGCAGAACAAAAACGTGTTCCGTGTTTGTAGGGGTGAAAAGAACTCCCTCCATGTTGGTTGGAGGATTTATAGCACAGGAGGCAATTATGTGGGGTGATGGCCTCGGAAAGCAACATTTTCTGAAACTGCCATTTTTACAAGAGAACTTGACAAAGACAAGACATATCATGATGGAATACAGGTTACTGGGGAGCTGATGTACTGTAGCTGCAGTAGCAATAGCAAAGAGCTCAAAACCAAATGACCAAATATCCACAACAGTATCTGATGTGGTGGGTGAATGCAAGATGGAAGCTGTCATGGGTGTGGATAGGGCCATGGATGTGGGTCCATGGCCTGATAAGAGTCCTTGGCAGGTTATACTAGACCACCTTAAGCCCAGTTGGGATGCTTAGCCTACATACAAGGCCCTCCACTACCTGACTCCCTCCTACATCTCTGACCTTCTCCTGCTGTATACTCCCTCCCGATCTCTTCGCTCCTCCTCTACAGGACTTCTCGTCACGCCCTCATTCCACCTCTCCACCATGAGGGCTCTGGCCTTCAGCTGCTCTGCCCCAAGACTCTGGAATGCACTTCCCCTGCACATTCGACATGCCACCACGGTCACCTCGTTTGCAACGATCCTCAAAACACACCTCTTCAAGGTCGCCTATGACGTTTGACCCTTTGTTCCACTCTCACCTGACTGTTTTATTTTGTTTATTTTTCTCAGATCAAATGTTTATTACTATAGCATGTATATTTTAGACAACTGTTTTATATCTATGTATTTGCAATTTAAGATGTCCTTGAGTGTTTAGAAAGGCGTCTCAAAAATAAAATAAAAAAAAGTATTATATAAATGGTGTTGTGCTTAAAATGGTGGAGTCAGCGAATGTAAGCCAAAACACTTAATTGCCAAATTCAGCAAATCTCCTCACAGTTCGCGAGCTGCCTGTGTGCTCGCTGAAATAACCATTTAACTCTGTTAAATGGGAACACAAACAAAGTGCTGCAGACCGCACCACACAACACTATCCCAGCCTTGGCAATGTGTGTCTATTTTGGGGGACGGAGCTTCTGTAGGAGCACCCTATGGCATTAATGGGGGAGAGATGTTTTTCTTTCAGAGTTTGACTTTCTCCACCATCGCGCCTTTAAAGTCAATGAACGACTGACAACCAGTCAATTACATTTCTTTCTGACGTATATCGATGTCACATATAGGAATAGAGTTACACAGGCCACTACTGTTAACCTGACATGCCAGATGGATTGTTAGTCACAAGACCATCTGGGAAGCCATGCCTCAAAACTGTTTGTAAAAGGGCAGGCATTTACATTTACATTTACATGCCTGCAGATTCTCACTCTACAAAAAAGAAGAATAAGGCCTTTGCTTACAAGGGAAGCAACACAACTTCTGGTCCAAACTCTAGTGATTTCAAGCATTGGCCCAAACTATCTTTAAGCAATGGTCCAGTTCCAGGTACCGACAAGAGCACTTGGTACCACCACCTCGGCTGACGCTGCCATCGCTACGAGGTCTCAAGACTCGCTCATCGAAGTCTCAAATGTTCTCTGTCCTGGCACCACAATGGTGGAACGAGCTTCCAGCAACAGTCAGGACTGCTGAAACATTGCCTATCTTCCGCAAGAGACTCAAGAGACACCTCTTCACAATCCACCTCGACAAGCGACCTCTCCACCTCCTAGCACTAAAGTCTCAACTCAAGTTTCTTTTTCTCTCTAATCATAAAAAGACAAATCCCAAAAAAAATCATATTCTGCTATGTACACTTTAGTATTATGCACATTTTTATTAAAGCTACTATGATTTCATCATATATTGAAGTGGTAGTAGACATGATGACAAAATGCTTAATATTGGTTGTTACAATTACTGGTGTATGACCTGTCCAACTAATGACAAATGTACTACATGCAAGTCACTTTGGATAAATGCATCTGCCAAATGCCATAAATGTAAATTTAAAGGTCAGGCACTTTCAAAAAATACTTGGCAGTTGATTGGATGAGCCATCTGGTTGGCAAACCTAAACTATGCCTGTATACTGTAGCTATCAACACGACGCTGATTGCTAAGTTCAGTTGCTACTCAGACACATTCGCAATGATTCTTAGGCTTTTCGCGGCAAAATTAAACTGAAGCTAAAATTACACACTGGTTTACTTGCCAGATATGAGCTAATGTCTGTGTGATATATATCTTGTTATTTGATCAAAATGATTTATTCACACTACAGTATCCACAATCCTAAAGTGTATCAGCGACATCTCTGATTGGTGGAGCTGGATGTCCTCGTGAAACCAGCCTGATCTCGCAGGCTTTATTTGGTGCTTCAAGTTCAGAGCTTGCTGTTACCATAGAAATGTTTTAGACCCCAAGAAAGTCATGTTGGCTAGTGAGTTACTGCTAGCACTGAAAAGTATGGTCATTTATGTTACCAGGTGTATCATTCAGTTACTGTACACCATGATTTATCTGATAGAATTATCAGCTCACATCTCATCTAGGTTCATGGAGGTTCATAGAACATACTGATGTTTACCTGAATTGTTACGTCCAACCCAACAATAAAAAAATTATAATTCTAACAGCTGTAATTCCTAATGGTATTTCAGTGTTTACCATTAGCCCAGGGTTCAACACTAGCAATATGACATAATAGAATAAATATCTTTAATTAAAAATGTTCCTATTTTCTAAATGGTTGCATTTGCTTTGTACTATGGTTCAAATGAAACAAATCCTCATTACTTAGCTTCCAAATGCTTTGCTCTTGGACGGCTTTGTAGACTTCAAATATAGTTCCCACAGGCAAAAGCAAAGGCTTAAACCATAACATTTACAAGTCTTTTATGTTTGAGCTTCTAAAGCTTCTGAGCAACAAGAAACATCGCTGTACATTGACATGCTTCTTAGTTAAAATGCCTCCCTCTCCATTTTTAGATGAGCAGGGTCTATTTAAAAGTATGTACAAGGTAGTATGATGTAAATATTCCAAAAATGAAGTGTATTTCATCGATTTTTTTAAACAAACACACGTTTTGAGCAGAAACAAATAGAAATCAAATAAACCATTTAAAGCTGCAATTGTATATCCACGATACTCGAAAAACACAAAACCATAAATATTGATAGTTTTACCTTATTTGGTGTATGTATTCTACAGCCCACTGTATAAACAATAGCACTGAGTTGCCTCCCAGCAGAGATGTATTTGAACACTATTGACCAGTGTGACCGGGATCTGCAGGTAGCAGTAGCTACTGTAATTCCAGAGAAAGACACAATGAAGGCAATAATGGAAATTAGTAGTGTGCTAAATACGAAAGTTAAGCTACCACACGCAAGGTATTATATGCAAGGTATTATAAAGAGTTTTCATTTTATTCCGTCAAAATGCAAGCTACTGTAAAAATAGAGCTGAAGCGATTTAAAGCACACATTTTTTAAAAGATGATTTACGTTTCTCTGTCCATCTTGCTTCCATGGGTTTTGTAATGCCTGCATTCCATCTCCCAGTACAAAGGTCACCCTATATTAGTAATGAATGGACCACCAAGGGTCTTCCTCTCTCCCTGCTGTTCAAATTAATTGGAGGTTTAAAATCCCATTCAATTATTTAAAAGCTATAGGCATGCAGATCCACGTACAGTCTGGTAGGAAGATTAAAAGGTGCTCTATAAAATATTTTCGTTTATAACTATTTTCAATTTGCCTATATTTGAGATCTAATAGGCTACTTTGCAGTATTTAAGATCACAGCTGGAATCAATCATTACTGTAACCTCTATGTTAGCGAATGTTATTTTTTTTGAAACCACAGTAACCAATACAATTTGCCTTCACACCAATAGACTTTTCCGACATGTCTATCATGCATTAATAATCGCCAACCAGATTACCTGCTTTTCCTTAGCAATGCCTGATATCCCACAAACAAAGATAATTATTAACAAAATAAATCCAAATCTTGTATCGGGTAAAAACCAAACAGGATAGATAATCCTCCTTTAGTTCACACAAGTCTTGCATAACTAAACAACGTGTGTAATGCATTTCTAATTTAACACAGTCTAACTATGTTGAATGAGATGCTACAGTACAGGTAACACAGTCATTCAATGGTTCTTATTCTCACAGGTCACACAGCAGAAGATTCCTGTACCAGTGCAGTTTATCGTAGGTCGCCATGGGATAGATTTACATTTAGCCATAGTTGTCACACAGGGCACTATGACGCTAAATAAATGCTTGTGCACCCTTATACATTTGTCATTAGATGCGCTTCGGGAACAGATCCTGCCAGACTTCACATTACGGAACAGCAGGGAGCTCATAGCCCTCTTTTCAAACAGAAAACACAGTTTGCAAAACAAAGTTACGGTGGATTACAAGCTTCTGGCAGGTGGCTGAAATAATGTTGAACAACAAACACAAGGTTGTATTCTTGAAGGTACAGTAAGATAGTAAAAAATATGAATTTGCCTTTATTACCGTTATTGGCTACGTACAGTACGTATAGCTGTTGTAGCCGTTTAATGTTTATTCTGTAACGGACAGAGCAGCATTTACAGCTATTGTTGAACTCATGTGAATACAGTACATTATATCCTTGACTATAGAAGTTGATGCCTCTCTGTGGAACGCTGTTTGACAGACTAATTTTGCAATTTGGCACACTGCAATATCATTAGGAATGATGTATTCCTAATGATATTGCAGTTGATTAAGACAGACAGACAGACAGACAGACATACCAGTCAAGCTTTGTGTGACATCAGCAACAGATAGTAACCAATGGGAGCGGGTCTTAAAGTCAGAGTCGGAAAGGTCTATAGTAAAGCCAGAAGTTATTAACGTATACCATATCACAGCACGCCTCTGTGTGTGTTGTTATCACAGCTCCTCTGTTCTTTGTTTAAATAGCTGGGCTGGCCAGATGTATATGCATGTGTGTGTATGAGTATATGTTTATGGCCCACTGGGCATATGTCTGAGATGCTTTGTGCTTAGAGACACCTAGTGGCAGAAGGTCATATAGAAGCACTTAAAGGTACAGTATAGTAAGAGATTGTAAACTAATACACTTTGTCAAATTCACATTATATCTCCAAACAGTGCGCTCTTATCATTCTGTGTGTGGGAAAAAACAAATCTGGTACTTCTACAGAGCCCTGTCTCCGTAATTTGAGGAACATAAAGTGGTGCAGGCTACACAAAACAACACTATCCCAGCCTTTGCAATGTGTTTCCAATGTGCTTCTGACGAAGCACCCTATGGCATTGAAGGTAGAGGTGTATTTGTTATGATTTGAGTTCTAATTTAGTAAGCGCTCAAGAATTACTTACTATACCTTTAATGACATAACTTGCACTGCACAGCTCATTTTGTCTCTAGTCTGTTCAGCTCATGAAACCAATCTGGGTTATATTCACAGCATAATTGACTGCATTGTCTTTATACACCGCCTACATGTGAGTTAAAGGGTATTAATAAAAGGAACCCAGAAATATCCCAAGACACACATCCTGTATTGTGATCACAGGTAAAGGCACTAACTTGCTTCACTGATTAACAAAGTCACTATAAAATGTGTACAGGCAGAAACGTGATGGCAGCCAGAGCAAGAAGGAAATACATCTAAATATCCCCCCTGGTAACCACGAGTGTTAGCATGGCAACCAAGTCCATTTCTCATAATATGTGCTGCTTGCACTAATTGCTGTCAGCAGGCAATGATGCAGCTTGGAGACCAATCAGCTAGCCATGGGCAAAGATGCCTGATATCTATGGGATGCATATCCTGCCATGATTCGAAACTGAAAAGATAAGGTTCGAAAGGTCGTAACTTGAAGTGTGAAACCTTGAACATCTTTTAGGTGGTGGATAACCTGTTTACGTTCCACTAATGGTATGCAAGTTTATAATTTGTCAAATGTTTACACATTTTTGCCAGCCAACTATTGTGCTGTTTATGGTAGCAAAGCTGCCTGAAATCACCTGTCCGACACATAATCTCAATATACCCAAATTGACATTAAGGCCTTTTCGGAGCCAAGATCACATCTCAGAAGCCTGTCTACTGGTTTTGACATGTTCGGGCGTGCCTACAATATACTAGTGTATAGTGAGATATTACCAATACATGGTCTACTGCATACATTACAATACTATAGCAATACAAAGTACATCAACATGAAATGTGTCATGCATGAATCACATGGACATGTTTGTTTCTGTGCCAATCATTTCTTACTTTCTCAAGTAGAAGAATCTCAAATAAGGAACAAATAATTTCCAATTTGATTGATTTGTCCCCGTTACCATAGGGACCATTTAGCTCAGCGGGGATGAAAGAGATAGAGGAACAAGCTATAATGGCTGCACAGTACAGTAAACACCCCCATCAATACAGTAATAGTTAGAGTAGGTTATTTATTTGATAAGAGTTTGAGGTCAAAAAATGTACTGTACACGAGACGCTAGATCCAAACTTCATCTTGTATTTCCTGGTATTTTCATCAAGATGTGTTACATATTTTAAGTGAGCAAAGCCACTGAAACATGTTCAATTAAGCAAATTAATGATAATATTTTGTGAAGTATCCCTTGTTTTTTGCAGTACTGTATCTGATCCCACTACTGTACCTACTAACGTAAAACATTTGCATTCTTTCAGCCTCTTTGCTATAATTCGATCTGAGTACATAATTTTAATCTCAAACTATCATTTTATTCAGCCTTGCTGTTTCAATACTTTAGAAGGGACTGTATTTCAATATACCTGTCACCGCAGAACAACATGGGTCTTCTCTAATAGTTATTTGTAGTGCTGCACCGATCTGCAAAATCGTCCGATACCGATACCAAATTTATACTTTTTAGTATTCATGAATTTAAGATACATTTTTAATCCAGGTAAACCATTGTTTCCTCTGGAAAAAACATTGCTGCATTTCTGCATTTTTTAACGGGATTTATTGAATAACGACCTGACGTGAACGTAGGCCTACTGTTGGGCTTTTAAAGTTTGGTTTGAAGAAAGCGTAATATAATTCAGGCAGATGTGACGTTAGCTAGCTAAGAAAAAGTTACGACACTCGACTTGTTCCATTGCTGTAGCTGGAGGCGATACACACGCAGGTGAGCCCTATAATTGCCGTCAACAAGTGTTACAGCAATATAAAATAACTAAATGAAGTAGCGTTTAAGGTAATTACTGCTATCTTAACTAGGTGGCTAGGCTAAGGCAGACTATCTTCCCTGCAGTTCTGTATTACGCACTTGACACTTCACAGAGCTAAATAATCAGAGCTGTCTCTGAAAAACCATGTGAAATCAAGAAAAAGCTAAATTAATGGTGAATCGACCATGTGACAACAATTGACAACAAAGATAGTTTTTCCATATTGGCCATTAGAAAGGCTAGATCAGACTACCACCGATCTAGTATTTTTGGCCGATCAGACCTCCGGTTGTGATTTTAATGCTGGTGCACATTGAACAGCAGACAGATCAAACAATTAAAGGCAGTGTCAGTGTAAAGGCAGTCATTCTCCAGAACACTGGCTAAGTTAAACTCCCTCAGAAGCCCCGCTCCCACACATTGCAAATGCACTGCAATGCCAAGGGCATTGTTGTTGTAAGCGGATTTCGCCACTGTTTGTGTTCTTATTTAGAGAGCCAGAGCTGTGTAGAACGTGTAGTGTAGTAATGGATCATTCTTTCAGCACGCACAGAGAAAGCACACTTCTCTTTTGAAACTTCCCGCCATTGTTTAGAAACTGCTGTTGATCTGTCTGTCCAATCCTGATACTGTCCCACGTTCATGTGCAGTATTGCATCATGCCTACGCATAGCATTAATTTCCAAGGACATGCACAAACTACACTCCAAAGGAACGAAGAATACGCACCTGGTACGCATGGTACATGTAATTAAAAGCGTATGCGTAATTAAAAGCAAGTATAGCGCGGGCTTTACATCATGTATACATGCTGTACAATTTTGTGTCAAGTATCTTTCTAATGGACCACTGTAAAGCTTTTTCATCCAAGTCACTGTGGCGAGAATATGTTCCTTTATTCTTCCTGGAACACAATAAATAAAAAAAAATTCTGTTTTACTATTTATCAAATATTGCATTTAGTTTAGCTCACTGGTTTAATAAATACTAGTTCTTTTCAGATAGAAATAACTGAATAAATATTCTGAATGAGTCATTGCTTTTTGTGGTTTCTGTTGTAAAATGTAGACAGATCAAGACAAACTAAATTTTCCTGCATAATTCATTCACATAACTGTATTGCCTATTCTGCTTCCTCGGCAAAGAGGACTTTCATGGAAAAAAAATATACTGATACACTGCAGAATTGTATATTTAAAAGTATATCTCTCTGTCACACCCACACATGCAAACAAAGTGCTCAGAAACCATCCAGATATGGAAGTGTAGACCAGCAAGCACACTCCCCCTCAATGTAAATCCCCTTTCATGCCAAGTTTGGAGCCTTTGGATTTAAACCCATGAAATGTATATACAGTAGGCTTACAGGGAACTAACCCTCCTACGCACTGAATTTAGTGAAAGATCATTGCATGTCAGACAATCAGATCAATGTCAGACTGTACATCCTTTTCATCATCAGGTTTTCAGAAATGGTATAGAAAGATTAACCTGACATGCCAGAGGAATTGTTGTCACAAGTTTATCTGGGAAACCATACATTGAAACTGTTTGTGAATGGCAGGTACTTTCAAAAAAGTACTTGGCAGTTGATTGGATGAACCATCTGGTCGTTTTCGCTGTTGGCACACCTAAAACACGTTATAAACACGACGTTGATTGGAAAACCAGGCCCGTATAGCTATAATATAGCTGATTGTTCAGTTGCTACTCGGACACATTCAAAATGATTCCGAGGCTTTCTAGACTGATTCTCACGGCGAGACCATCCTGATCTTGCGAGGCTATAGAAAGATAGCCTCGCAAAACCATTCTGATCTCACGTGCCTCATTTGACTTTGCAGTGAGAATAAGTCTGGAGAGGCTTGAAATCACGACGACTGAGACAGGGTAACTACTGAACTGACCAATCAGCATCCTACTGATAGCTGTGATAGCTATGTGAGGCTTAGGTGTGATGACAGCGAAAGCTACTTTAAAACAACAAATACAGACAGATGGTTCATCCAATCAACTGCAAAGTATTTTTTGAAAGTTCAAACAGTTTCCAGGAATTGTAAGGCGACCATGAAAGCTAAAAACACAAATATGCAACAACAAAACTTATATTCAGCACAAAAACACACACACATAAGGCAATGGATTCTGGGGAAAGGGGGTGTGGCATAGTGCCATCAAATCTTTTGAGAGAACAAGAGATATACTACAATCTTTTCTTTGCTCCAACATTCAGCGAGCTGAAAACAGCTTACATTTTCTGGTATCAAATATAATACATGTTATTGTTTTACATATTGTTGGCTCGGCGGTCTCACTGTACATGCGCCTCTTCACACGTCTGCCTAACAATTAGGCGTTTCTAATAATATATAGCCTATATTTAAAATTCACAGATTAGGTCTGGCAACGTCCCTGCTGTACGAGGTTATATTTCTATCTATTTTTAAAAATGTTATTAATTTCAAAACATCTCGCAAGTTTGTTTTTATATAACGTTTTATAAATGAGACCTCAGAACGGTTAAATTTTTGCTCCCATAGCAAGGCATTACATCTTTTGTTTAGTATTACAATATCTTTGGAAGCAATCAGGACTATACAGTGCGTGTCTGTCCAGAGTAGAGTGTCACACCCGGTCATAGCAGCATCCCCTCCCAACACACTTGCTTCCCACAGGCAGTGTTAATTTGTCAGAGGGTGTCACACAGCTCAGAGGAAGCAATTTGTGAGCCTGATGAACAAGGAAGATCATGTGTGCTGGTGTGAAACTCAGGAGCGAGGCTCCGTGGCATGTACGGTAGGTGATGGGGTCCGACGCTGGCCACCGCGTTAGGGAAGAACTCGACACTAGAGCCCTGCGCGGGACTGGTATCTAAATCCCGCTCCTGGTGAATTTCTGACCGCTCCCGCATTGAGTGTGTTCCTCTCCCGCCCGCACCAGCAAACAAATGCACTACAAATAATGTTAACTAAAAACTCAATTTTGCACACTGCCGTAGCGCTACGTAGGCTACTAGTAGAAATGTACTCCAGCGTGCAAAACCACTTAAAAAAGAAATGGTAGTGGGAAGTGAAGCCCGTGAAGCCAACTTCAGAGATCATGTGGTTTCAACGGATACTATAAACAAACGTTACGTGTAGGCCAGGGCCACGACGATGGAAATAACAGAGTTACGCCAACGGAAGTTCTAAATTGTCAACGGTCACATGGTTCATGGAGAGGCTAAACCTATGTCAATATAGATCCCGGAAGTGCTTGGTGGGCAGTTTGAAAAAAATAATTAAATTTTTTTTTAATATAATATTATATATATATATATATATATATATATATATTCACACACACATATACATGCATATATATACAGTATATACACATATACATACATACATACATATACACATATATATACACACACACATATATATACATACATACATATACACATATATATACACACACACATATATATACA
>JAODUK010035556.1:8338-21751 GCA_027564635.1 Typhlichthys eigenmanni | reverse complement strand
TATATATGAACAAAGTTACCAAGCTAACTCAGTGCTACGTTAGGACGACTCGGTTAGGAGTTTTGCACCTCCCAGACGCCCAGCAACTACTAAACTGCTCGGTTTGGACCGGACTAGTCAGGATGGGTTTTCCCCGGCAACAGCAGGGCAGGCTGGCTCCTGTCATTAGCATTAGCCCCCAGAGGGGTGTCTGGGAAGAGAGACATCTGTGGTCCAACTGGTGACGTTGCAGCTGATCCCAGAGGGGAAAAAGTGTGTGTGTGTGTGGGGGGGGAAGTGTCGTACTCAGGGAAACATCTGGAAGTGCTTTGGGTGGCCTCTGTAAGCTGCCCCTCCCCCCAAGACAGTGGATGGTGTGGGAAGGGACCATACAAAAAAAACAAAAGTAAGCACTCCGCTCACCGCCCTCCCCCCCCCCAGGTGGAAGGCCACTGATAAGCCTTTTCACACACATGCCGTGTGCGTGCGTGTGCGTGTTGACATGCTCCCAGCACGGCCAGGCAAGGCCGAAGGTCCACCAGACCAGGCTAACACCCCGTGCCCCACGGCAACACACAACGTCATTTCTCCAGAATTTGCTTCCTCTGCTGTTCCCACAGGGCCTCCAGATGCTCCGCCCTCTTCAAGGCAGCCTATCAGAGCAGAGAGAGGCGTGTCTTGTCATGCATGTGTTGGTCTATGGCTGCGCTAGCAAAACAACCCGCCACATTAATACGGCTACATAACCCAAACTACAACACGCTAACAAATAAACGCGTCTGACCTCGTGCTGCTTCCGAAGGTTGTTGACCGTTTCCTCCTTCTTCAAGATGGCGGACTTCACTCTGCCCAAACAGTGGAAAGACAAACACATTCCTCTCACAAAATGGAAAATGTATCATCATTATTATTATTATTGCTTACACAAACAAAATGTAATTGAGCCTACAGACCCTTTACATTATCCATAAACTAATTATGAATTAAAGGTATAGTAAGTAATTCTGGAGAACGCTTGTTGATATTTAAACTTGAATAACCTAATAAAACCTCTTCCTTCAATGCTAAAGGGCTCTCCCTCAGCATCTCCGTCCCACACATTGGAAATGCATTGCAAAGGCTAGGATACTGTACATAGTCGTTGTGTGGTGTGGTCTGCACCACTTTGTGTTCCCATTTACAGAGCCAGAGCTGTGTAGAAACACCAGATTATGTTTTCAGCGTGCACACAGCTAGCGGGACTGTGAGTAGATTATGGCTGAATATGACAAAAAGTGTATTAGCGTACAATCGCTGACTATACCTTTAATAATAAAAATGATTGTCTCTTAATATCATAATCTTAATTATGTATATTATAATATTAATCCTAATGACTAATATTATAATAAATTATTCATATGATAATCATAATCATCATAATAATAATAATAATAATAATAACTAATATTATCATCATCATCATCATCATCTCCTCCTCCTCCTCGTACCGTTGGTGGACCTCTGCTAGCTCCTCCTCCTTCTCCCTGGTGACCCTCTCCACCTCCAGGCGGAGCCGGGCGCGGACCTCCGACACCTCCACCTTCATACGCCGGTTCTCCTCCTCCGTCGTCACCAGCCTCTCCGCAAACTCCTGCCGCACCACCTCGGCCAGGCTCCGCCGCTCCTCCGCCATCTTGTCCCTCGTCTGGGGAAAGGGGTGGGGGGGGCAGGCTAGTGGTTAGAGCGGCCTGACTCCTAGCCCTAGCCCATTCTGATATAAGGAGACTATCGGCGCTCTGGCTGATTTTAACACCGACTGGGTGAGATGAAGGCAGGTACTCCAGTCACATGCTTGACTGTTAAGTTATTAGCATTACCGCCTTTATGTCTATCTCAGGTTTGATAGACAGATGTTGTAAACCCCAGGCTGAGTGACAGGCTGAGTGACAGGTTAACAGGCTGAGTGACAGGCTGAGTGACAAGTTGACAGGCTGAGTGACAGGCTGAGTGACAGGATAACAGGCTGAGTGACAGGCTGAGTGACAAGTTGACAGGCTGAGTGACAGGCTGAGTGACAGGTTAACAGGCTGAGTGACAGGTTAACAGGTTAACTGACAGGCTGCCTGCTGCCTACCCGCGTGACCTCCTCCACCTCCTGCTCCCTCTGCCTCAGGAGGCCCTGCAGGCCGATCAGCTCGCCCTCCATCTCCGCCTGCCTCCTGCGGAGCTCCTGCTGCTTCTCCACGGCTGCACGCTCCGACTGCTCCAGATCCCGCAGCTCCGCCTCACACTTCTCCCGCGCCCGCTTCACCCTGCGTGGCCACCAGGGGGAGGGTTAGCTTGTACTGACCACCAGTACTGTCGCCACAGTTTCGCGACTTGGCAGCCATCTTTGAAACGCCTCCAGACCAGGACATAAAAACTGCATGTAAACAATCGAGAGTCAAATCTGATAAAAATGCATAAATCATTTGGTGACTTTCCCCGGAAAAAAGATTTAAAAAGCCGTTTTCCCCACAGGTTAGTTCTACTACGCATGTTGGCTTACGTCAGTGCAACCACACAATTGGTTAAATAGGTTAATGCTTGGCAGTTATAAAGCAGACGATTGGCTCTTTTGAGGGGGAGGGGCGGGAGTGGCATGTCTTCTCTACAGTATATAGAGCGTAACAGTGACCGCCCACTTTTTTGGGGGCTCTGGTGCCGGAAATATATTTCCCATTAATTTTCTCCATTGACTAAAATCGTTAAATCCTTATATAAAGAGTTTTAAGCCGGGAACCAAGCCATCCAGCTACTGCTGAGTGACAGGCTGACAGTACCTTTGCATAATGAACCATGTGTTGACCAGTACACTACAGCAGGGGTTCCTAAACTTTTCTGTGCCAAGACTCACCTAGAGAGGACTAATCTATTTGGTATATGAGCTATGTCTCAAGTCAATAGTTATAACAGAAACAGGAAGTTGATAAAAAAGAAGAAGTAACATGCTTTAATGTAACAGTTTGATTCCATGTAATGATGAAGCTTTGTAATGCTTTGAACCCATTCTACTGTAATATATGCCCAGTTATCCAGCAGAACGGCAGGTCTCTCCATACTAACGCTATCAGTGAGGCTTTTCTGCCCAGCAATGTAAATAATAAGAATCTCTTTTAATAAGATTGGACTTTATTTTACCTATGGATCCCACAGAGAAGGGGTCGGTGAAACCTATACCAAGGCTAGCCCTGGTGACACGCTGATGTCATTATCCACATAACAGAATGTTGTTTGCTCTAGATGACTGGCCTGTGATCTATTCCGCTATTGATACATGCTTATTCTAAGTCGCTCAGGATAAAAGAGCCGTGTCGAAGTGTAAATGTTAAGTTAATCTGCACGCAAGGAGGATAACTGTCAAAGGCAAACATTTACCGTCTATACATGTGAAGTATCTAGGGGATAGAGTTGTTCAAGGGCAAGGGCGTGACGCTACTTGGGACAAAGACAAAACACACACACACACACACAATCACACACACACACAATCACACACACACACACACACACACACAATCACACACGCACACACACAATCACAATCACACACACACACACACACACACACAATCACACACACACACAATCACACACACAATCACACACACAATCTTTGAACATTGAGCATTGAACATTGCCAGATAGATATTGAGATGGTGTGATACAGCCAAGGCACGAGTGTATTTTGCATCTGCGCATGTGTGTTTGAGAGAGAGAGAGAGAGAGAGAGAGAGAGAGAGAGAGAGAGAGAGAAAGTAAGGTTATCACAGCAATTTGGCGAGCCTTGGAAACAGCATATTTTGCAGTGCTTCACTAGATAATTATAACTTTGACACTTTTCCACCACTTGTTTTTCATTTATTTGTTAAATCACGACACCTGCAACACATCGTGATGCCTGTTAGCCATCGGCGATGGAATCGTATATATCGGCCCAACCCTAACGTACACACAGACAGACAGACTCATACATGCACACACACGTATACACTCACAGCCAATCACAGACACACACTCTCACTCACTTACAGACACACACACACACACACAGACAGACACTCATGGACAGACAGACACACACACACACACACACACACACACACACACACACACACACGGACAGACACACACACACTCATAGACAGACAGACAGACAGACAGACAGACAGACAGACAGACAGACACACACACACTCATGGACAGACAGACACATATACACACCTGTTATCGGCAGTCCGTTCACTCTCCTCTCGGGCGGTGCTGGTCTCCTCCTCCAGCCTCTGAATGGCCAGCTCGATCTCCTTGTCCCGCCCACGGCGCACCTCCTCCTTCATCTCCCTCTCTCTGCTGAGCAGCCACGCCTCCTGTGCAAGCACACACACACGCACACACACGCACACGCACGCGCGCGCAGTCAGTGTCAATTCACACTCATTTTAAGATAAAGGGATTCCGTATGTTTAAGTGCCATTTTTATCAAGTCTAATAATAGTAATATAAAAAAGAATCGCGATAATATCGTCTATTGCAATTATTTTGGTCAGAATAATTGAGATATTCATTTTTCATATCGTCCCATAGGTCCGTATGCATGCCTCCACCGCATTTAGGGTGTGTCCAAATCCACTGTTGCTAGCTTACCAGAGGAAACAGCGCTCCCTATATGAGAGCATGGGTGAAAAGGGTTGTAACAGGATATTCACTGTTCATGTGTTCTGGGCATGTGCCTTTATCGTATTATTAAACGGACCCATTAGCCCTTGGGGACATTAAAGCTTTTATCTTTGCCACAGTAACAACAATGCCTTATGGCATACATATAATAATAATAATAATAATAATATAGCATCTTAGTTAGCTAGACAGACATAGTCAGTACAACATACATACATGCAGTACAACAAGTCTGTTTACAATGCTTAGAAACAGTGTTGTGCTGCGATGGCTGTTAGCATCAAGTTCTTCTGCACCTCACCTCACCTCTGTCCCAAAGGCATGATAGTGTGTGTGTGCGCGCGCGCGCGTGCGTGCGTGCGTGCGTGTGGTGTATATACTAAACCATAGCGACATAATGGAAGCGGGTGCAAAGGCTAACTAACCTGTCATGCCAGATGGATGTCTTGGCTTTCCAGAGTGAGCCTTAATTAAACTACAAAAATGAGTACAGTCATGTAGTAGTGTATGCTAACCTGACATGCCAGAGGAATTGTTGTCACAAGTCCATCTGGGGAGCCGTACATTGAAACTGTTTGTGAATGGCTGTACTTGGCAGTTGTCCCCTGTGGAAAATTAAACTGAAGCTCGCGATATCAGGATGGTCCATCTAGGCTACAGACTAGATCAGGATGGTCCAGCTAGGCTACAGGCTAGATCAGGATGGTCCAGCTAGGCTACATGCTAGATCAGGATGGTCCAGCTAGGCTACAGACTAGATCAGGATGGTCCAGCTAGGCTACATGCTAGATCAGGATGTTCCAGCTAGGCTACATGCTAGATCAGGATGGTCCAGCTAGGCTACATGCTAGATCAAGATGGTCTAGCTAGGCTACACGCTAGATCAGGATGGTCCAGGCTAGATCAGGTTGGTCTAGCAAGGCTACAGGCTAATGAAACAGAGTGGGACCTACAATCAAGGTTCCCACAAAGTAAAATTCCCTGACCAAAACAATTAGTAGTAAATAGTAATACATTTGAGACATGCTGCAAATTAAAATTCATAATATGCCATGATTCAACCCAAAAACTATAACATGTCTGGAATAGACTTTACAATTCCAGGATATTCAAGAAATTCCATGACCAGTGAGAAGCCTATACAATGCAAATTAGGAAGAAAAGCACGTCACCAGCGATACAACCTCGTCTTATTCACTCACAGGCTCAGTGTCAACATTTTAATGGCCTACCGTTAATAAAATAATAGGGGTTTGTATCTCAGCTCACCATGGCAACATTGAGCTGCTTGTGGAGATACTCATGAGCTAGAGCTCAACTGCACAGTGTCGCTGGGTGGAACGGTGTTTAATGGGTCTTTAGGGGTTTGCCCCCCCCGGCGTCACCGCAGAAAGTGGGAGGGGCCGAGAGCTGATAAGGGTACGACAACACTCGATGGACACTCACACACTCACTCACACACACACACCTCTTTCTTCATGTAATTTTCCTCCCAGGTCTGCTTCTCGATCTCCAGGCGCTCCTTCAAAGCTTTCATCTCAGCCTGCTCGCACGCACACACACACACACGCACGCACACACACACAGGATAAATAAGACTGACAAACAACACGCTACGTTTCTGACCTCATATACGAGATATAAGCTTTCAATTGCTGTTTTTATGGGTTTAACAACATGGTGTCAAGGCACTTCCACAGAGTAGCTGCTTTGTTTGAAGCTGATTTACTTCTTGTTAATGTCTGCTCAAAACTGAAATGGGAAGTGCTAATATAAATACGTTATTTTCAACTGGAAACTGTGGGGCCTTGACCAGATACCAGGGACGATACTACCCCTCCCAACTGCTCCATGTGTGGAGACTCCCCAGCTGCATCCAATGAGCTAATTGAGCAGGGGATAAAGAGAGGAAAAAAAAGAGAAGGAAAGGGAGAGAGAGGGTGAAGCAGAGCGGAGACAAGACAAGACAAGACAAGACAAGACAAGACAAGCCAAGCCAGGCCAGGCCAGGCCAGGCCAGGACAAGACACCTACCAGAAGACCACAGAGAGAGAGGAGCAACAGCACCTATAGTGCGGTATATGTGTCCTCCACTAACCTTGTTTTCTGCCCCAGGAAGCCAAGTGAACCCACACCCGGAGGACCGAGCGGGAGGAGCCAACCACCCACCCACACCACTATACTGCCACAATAAAGCAAGGTTGTACCCCCACCCAAAGCGTGCCGCTTGTATTTCCCAGTTGCCACCCATCTCCGCCACAAGGAGGGGGAAAAGGTCACACCCGCCCTTATGCTCTTAAAAAAATCTAAATAAAAGTAAGTATACATGAGGCAAATAAATGTATTTGTGTGTAATAATAATAAGGTGAATCGTCTAGTGAGTACATACCTTTGTGCTTTACTATAACCATTTTTAAAAATATCTAAACGGACGCCAAGACGTTTTGCATTCAATTGACCGATCACAAGCCACGCCCATTCTTGCATGTCCTCCAATAATAGTTTAGCTTTTTTTTTAAATCTGACGGAACCTCCTGTCAACTTTCTGTTTTCCCGCTGTAGACCAGAGCCATGGAAATAACAGAGTTACGCCAACGGAAGTTTGACATTTTCAACGGTCACATGGTTCATGGAGAGGCCATGGGGGGATGTAATACATTTTATTAATAATAATAATAATAATAATAATAATAATACATTTTATTAATAATAATAATAATAATAATAATAATACATTTATTTGTAAGGCACTTTAAATGAAACTACATCCCAAAGTGCCACATGGCCAATACATTTAAAATAGCAATAAAGAATAAAAACACAGATGAAAAGGTATCAACCAAAAGCTTTAAACAGGTGGGTTTTGAAAACATGTCATGTTTAGGGGAGGGGGGGAAGGGGGGGGAGTGGGGTACCTGGTGCCGGCGCTCCTGCTCCTCCCTGCCCCGCTCTAGCTCCCCCCGCAGGACCTGACCTGCCAGAGAGCTGTGGTCCTCCAGCTGCTGCCGCAGGGTGTCCAGCTCCGCCCGCTGCCTGCAGGTGGCGCACCCAGGGGGCGAGAGGGTCAATGACATCACTTTAAATAATGAAATAAATAAAATATAACTAATCATTTTTTTATTCTGTGCATGCGTGTGCATGCGTGTGCGTGCGTGTGCGTGCGTGTGCGTGCGTGTGCATGTGCGTGTGTGCTGACAAGCATGTTGTGTAAACCCAGGCGTCAGGATCACTGAACACATAGGAGTTTCAAACTTTACCAGTGTGCACTACGCTATCTGACTGTCCTGCCTATAAATATCTTAATCCAATCAGCGTCTAATATTTCATGAAGTACGTGTAGCCTCCAGACTCTTTTCGGGCGATTTCAATATGGCTGAAAATAGTCCGGACGTCCATAGATGTTCACGTTAACATCTTTTTAAAAAAAATGCAAGCTCTGCACTTAATTCTCTATTGCTTCTGGGAGTGCTTGCCCCAACATGTTTACGTAATACAAAATGTAAATATCTGTCAGTGACGTGCGTCGTCTATGCAACATGACCTAGAATGGTTCGTCGCTGGACATTATGGATTGTGTCTCATCCGTTCTGTCTGCATGACTTGCAAAGTAAGAAGTAAGTAATATAATAATAATAATAATAATAATAATAATAATAATAATAATTGGTAGGAGCTGAGCTGAGCCGAAAGGCAAATGAATGCCAAACATCAATGTTTTGCATTCATTTGAACCAAGGTAGCTTACAACAAAACTGTAAGCAAAATTGGGCGAGAGCATTCTGCTGCACCTAAAATAACTTGACAACTATATCAGACTATTATGAATTCATTTATTTTCATTATCAATCTAAAGTGTATTTTGTAGCCCTGATTGATTAATTAAATTGTAAATCAGACATCTCTGCTTGTTTAGTTTAGCCTATATGTTGCCATGGCACTAGTGAGGTGACTGAAATTGTAGGCTACAATACAATTTGACAATGGCTAGTTGACTTAAAGCTACAGTAAGCGATTACACTGTCCATTCACAATAGGCTATATCTCATTGGACTGCTGGTTGCCTGTTCTTTGTGCTGGATCAGATCTGATGTTTGTAGCCTATGCACAGCCCTGCCTCTGTAAACAGTAACACTAAAAAAGTGGTGCAGATCGCACCACACAGCAATATCCTATGCTATGTGTTTACAGTGTGTGGTGGGCAGAGCTTCTGACAGAAGCAGGTTGTTTTGATCTACAAGCTTTCTCTAGAATTATCTACTTAGATACCTTTAATTTTATTTTCCTAGGCTATTGGATGGGTCACCAAAACAACAGCCCTCCCTAATTTCCTGAGCAGGAGCCGTCACTGACAGGCAGCCAGAGAGACAGGCAGCCAGCCTGCCAGAGAGACAGGCAGACAGACAGATAGCCTACCTGGCAGCCAGCTGGGTCAGTCTCTCCTTCTCCTCGGCCACCTCCTGGTAAAGACGCCTCCTCTGTTGCTGTAGAGACATCTGCTCCTCCTGGAGCTGTTTTTCATACCTGAAGCACATGCGCACACATGTGCTCAGAATGCTGCACCTGTCTCCCACATTGGGAGTTTAGACTGTTCTGTACTTTAGACTGACCTGTACTTTAGACTGACCTGTACTTTAGACTGTTCTGCCCTGGTTAAGTTTGAGTCCCTTACTTTAGACTGTTCTGCCCTGGTTAAGTTTGAGTCCCTTACTTTAGACTGTTCTCTTCCCTGGTTGGAAAAATCGTGAGATTATATGTTTTCTGTTCGAGGCTTTAGGAATGTGGTTAAGCCCTCTAGTTCTGTGTATAACTAACAACCGACAGCCACACCGAGTCCTGTGTCAAAAGCTTTTGAGGCTAACTTTCTATCACTTGGTTTATGGAATAGATAGAGAAAGATAATTCCACAGGGTTGACGCTCTTCTAGATTTTATCGAAGCCAAAAGATGTTCTCCCTTCTCCAGATTTTTTAATGCGTCACAATCTTTTTACAGTCCCATGCTGTACTGAAAATACATGTCACCAGTGTTGGCTGTGTGTCACTTAACTGAATCTGTTGCTTCGGTAACTGTTGCTTTAATACATTATATGGCAACTTTTGTTTTATTGCTTGCACCACATTGGGAGCAGTCCACATATCTTCTCCTTGTAATACTTAATTGTACTGTAATTGTACTCACTGTAAGTTTGTATTAAAGTTACTAAATGACCAACCTTGAATAATAAAAGCCTTTATTTTAAAGTCTGTGCGAATTCTTGGCTGTGAACTAAAAACCAGGGAGTCATGGGTTTGTACTGGAGAACATCCACTTCCTGTGTTTTCTGCAATCACAGCAAACACTTTGGCACTCCTGCCTGTCCTGACTCTTTTCCATGTGACTGATACACACGCGCGCAAGCAAATGCAGGCTTGCATACGTGTTGCTTCATGGCAGCTTTAGTGTAGCCTTTGCATTGGGATCATAGCCAGGCAGGGATCATCGCCACAAATGTCAAATGTCACACACTGTACTCATATAGTGATATATGTTTACATAGCACTTATAAAAAGGCGTTCACTAAAGGTTCCACCTAAGCCTAATCTATGTGTGCCTACAGTAGATTGATGTCCAGTTGTGTTTGTAGAGTTGAAGATAGTTGAGTACATTGTGTCTTAAAAATACACAGTATGTTTACAGATTGCTGTCTCTACTGGCAGTACAGTACCTACCCGCACAGTATATGTTCTCAAGTTACTCCACTTTGCAGAATTCAAGTGCTGGAACTTTAACTACAACTATAGAACTATAGACTACAACACCTACACACTTCAACAACAAACATAAGTAGCTTGAGAATACACACAGTACTACCAATAGAGACAGATCTGGTATAGGAGATCTCAGCAGCTCAGCAGATCAGAGAGTTAAACTACCACAAACAAAGGGTCCATTCCTGTATACTGTAGGGCCTGCATTACAAGCATAATTGGGTCATTTACTGTATCAGGTTTTGATCCAAAGTGACTTACAGTTAGTACAGTTATTACAAAGAACATAATAGGGGTGGGGAATCTTGCTCAAGGGCGACACCGGGCCGTCGAACCCTCAAGCTTTTAAAAGGTGGGAGTAAAACACCAAGACCACCAGACTACCCTGGGGGCGGCTATTGAGGCAAACAAATCAGAAGAGGAAAACAAAAGAAGAAAATACTTTTATTTCCCCCTGTCTTTGCTGAGCTCTGACAACTGGACGGTTAAGATGCAATAGGTGATGGTAGGCAAACCAAATGTAGTATTAATACTATGTATAATAATTGACACTGTGCCGTATTTAACACATCGGAAATATTTAAAGCGTTTTGTAAGTTTGTTAAATAAGAGTGGTCTGTAAATTGCAGCATTAACAGACGCCACAGGAGTCCCAGGTCAGAATAGATATGTGTGTGTGTGGGGGGGGCGGAGCGTCTGAGGACTGACATCGAGTTTGAATGCCAACAGAGTGACTGACTGTGTCTTTAGTGAGCCATAAAGCAGCGTGCTGCAGTACCTCTGTTTGGCCAGCTCCCTCTCTCTCTCGCCCTGCTCGCCCGCCTCGCGCTGCAGCTGCTGCCGCAGCTCCTCGCACTGCCGCATGAAGCGCTGGGCGGCACGCTCGTCCGCCTGCAACAGCGCCTCCTGGTGGAGAGCCTTCAGCCTGCTCAGCTCCTGCTTGTGCCGGGTGATGAGCTTCTGGATCTCGGGCTCCAGGCCTGCGTGCGGGGGGGGTTCATTTTTTAATATGTTTAAATTTGTGAGCTCAGTAGGACATCCATTGCCGTCTGTAGTGGCTTCAGCCTGTCGCACATGCGCAGTCAATGCGCACGTCCGCTCGGACAGAACAATTTGGCTGATTTTTACACGCACCGTCCCCGGACTTGTGCGTTCCGTAAACGTGGAGAATATACTTGGGCCTTTTAGCTTGGGAACAATGGGAGGTGATCGTGGCACACACACACACACACACATAGCTATTAATATGCATTTGGGACCATAGCTAGACAAATTAACACATTTCCAGTTGCCACCAGGCCAGTTAATCCGGTGGTCAATATGAATGAATGAACAGAATTAACAGTGAAATCAAATGTCAATAGCCCAGCCAATGTGTTGCTTAACAGGCAACTAGGGCTGGTAAATAAGTACCGCTAGAGTTCACTGAGAAAAGACAAACCAGTTAGGGGAAGAGGTTAAGCCTTGAGCAAAACGGAAGGTGTTCACAGCACACACACACACACACACACACACACACAGGGGACCATTTGTAACACCTGAAAGACTGTTTCCTCCAACCTCCCACCACAAACACATCCTGTATGCACATTTAAATGTGTGCTAGCAGGGTGAAAAGTAGTGCTCACATTGATTTCACCTTGAGATAACAATAGACAACAGCAACATGTAACAGCATTTAGTGATTCTGTGTCTTTTTTGTCTGTGTCCATCATTTAGAAGTTAGTCCTAAAAAAAGCCAACCCATTGTATAAATAGATAGATATACATTTGGGACCAAAAGTCTAGAATGTAATAAAACTTTTTCCTTAGTCCTCTTTGACCTTCAAGTTGCCCGTTTGGTCATTAACCATTTTCTGACTCCTCACATTTTGTGATTATTTCCAGGTTTACATGAAAATGGTAGAAATGTTCAATGTGGTCGCAGACCTTCAGACACAGGTAAACACATATGGATGGTTGGATATATAAATACATATTAATGTGTCTTATGGCTGAGCCAGCTGTGGAACATAGCAGACCTGTTTCTTCACGGTTGACTTTTCAAATAACAGTGTCTGTGGTGAGTGTGAGTGTCATTTTCAGACGTGATCAACATTGCCTGTTGCATTTACATGTGTGTTGCTGACATAAGAACGTTAGCCATGTTGTTGCTGTTTTAGTGCTCTCATCGTGAACAATTGATGTCACGTGACAATAGCGGAAAAACACTGTTTTGATTCTGACAACAATGTTGTTTATAACAAATATTTCTGTTATCGAGACGCGCATAGGAACAGCTATCCTCACAAACAATTCCCACTATACCCAAGCCGGCTAAACCAGTCCCAGAATGTGCACGCAGGTTAAAACACTCAAGAGCAAAAACAGGCAGATACTAGATCAAGACTGCACACTCAATGTGTACCTGACCACAGCTGTGAGCAGGTGAGCAGATGAATTAGAAAGTAAAATGTCTAATTCCTCAACCTTTCCCTGACAAAAACAGTTCCATTCCATTCCAAAGAATGATGTCTGTGTAAAAGGGGCAGCCAGCATGGTAACCTTAAACAAACTGAGAACGGAATGTGGTAATACAGTACAGAGCCTCCTACTCGTGTAAACATTCAGAGCAATACTTTCAAGATTTGTCGCGACATCTCAAAATGTACTTTTGCCCACGGCCAGTAACACTTCCATGAATGGCAACAAAAATGTAAACATGCAGAAAACTAAATTAGCTGACTTTCCCTGTCTGGAATAGACACAGTCCACAGATCCCTGAGGTAAGTGAGATGCCTTCTTAGTGCCGGGGAGGGGGGGGGCAGGGTGATACCTTTAACGGTGATCTCCTTGATCTTCTTGGTCTTCTCGTCGATCCACTTCTCGCGGCGCAGTTTCTCATTGGTGCTCATGATCTCCTTCAGCTTCTTGATCTCCTGCAGATGGAGGGAACGAGGTGGATTGGGGGGAAAGGGGGGGGGGGGGGGGGCGGTGGGGTCAGAGGTCAG